>JAWQUT010000197.1:505463-528115 GCA_033807755.1 Ellobium chinense | reverse complement strand
GGGGGGGGTGATGGAAAGGGAGGCGAATGTGAGAGCAATGTAACTGAAATGACAACTTCCTCTGTTGCCCTCCAGGATTTACTTGTGAGGATTTCCGTCATACTTTAGTTTGTCAGCAAATGAGAAAACTACTCAACTTTCATGGCAAAAGAAATGACAGCTTGTGATTATTTCACATACATACATTAGTAAGTAAAATACCTGGAGCTAACGAGATGGTGAAGCCACAAAGGTCATGACAGCGCAAGAAATGAAAGTAAGATGGAACTAAACTGGGCATAAAATTTAAATCTTGAAGTGCTAGATCCAAATTCAGTCACTCTAATCACTATCCACAGGTGATGGACATGATGATTTCAGTTGTTAATCTTGCCCAACTGTGAGAAGCTCAGGCTGATGTAGCTGTCTGATATAAAGGTGGTCAGGTGGTATTAGACCCAATAAGGCAATGACATGGAGCAATTGGCTGATGAAGTCAGACTCTCTAGCCGAACTAGAAATGTAATGTTATGAAAGTAAATAGACAACTTCTTGGACCCAGACCCACATGTTTGGCCAGTGATAGGCTCAAATCTACGAGTTTCTGCTCATTCCAATAACAAATCAACCATTATGACCCCTCTCTCAATGAAAATGTTTGATCATCAGGTAAAGGAAATGTGAGGCAGACATCTGTGACCAATGAAAGACATACACCTGACTATTCAACTTAAGAAACAAAATGTCTTGTACAGGAAAGCTGGGCACTTGTATCACACAAAGGCACGGAGCACATCAAGCATTTGGTTTCTGTTCAAGCAAGAAAAGCATGAAAATGTTACTGATGAGGGGAGCAAGTGTCATGGAACTGAGAAGAAAGGACTAAAACTGTTGGTCAACAAAGTTTTGTGCTCTCAATGGTTACAGAGAACAAACTGAGCTGAGATATGCTGATCTTCTCAGCAAAGGGTCAGGGAAACACCATGTTGACTTCTCAAAGTATCAGGAATACAACAATGATCACATTCTGCTTGAGGAGGAGGTGAGAGATGGGCCATGACTGCAGAATATTTACCAAAGATGAAGTCAAGCTGCTAAACAAGAAAAGATGCTTGAAAAAAGACATCAGCTTACAAAAATCTGAAGAAATATAAGCTACATAAGCTGAGAAACTGTGTAAGATGAGCAGAACAAGGCTGTTAGCATTGAGGTCTAAACACAGATTCTCAAAGACTTTCAAAGAAGGATGTTGTAAACTTCTGGAAACCTCAAACCTTGAGACTGCATCTCACAGTCAGCCAGGTTCAAGAAAAGTAATGGCTCTATTCAGTCACTGACTAGTGGTGAGTGGTAAACACTGGCCTTTCTTATATCTTTGTCTTAGGTCATTCTGATATGTAGCAATTTAGAATACATATGTACTGTCACACTTGCTTACTGTTTCATTTCATTCACACTCAAAATTTATGCTCCATGAACAGTTTAAATGTGACTGTAAGTATCTACAGTTGGCTTCAACTAGACACACAATGGCAACTTAATATTCATGAGAAAAGCACTGAGTAATGAGGAAGTTGGACACTGAATATGAACAATGAACTATGAATTTGAAACTATTATTTGACAATTAATCTGTTCCTCTCCACCAGCCATAATCAAAAACACATTAAAAACAACGACTGATGTGACATTGTCAACATGAATTTAATACAAGAGATTTGCTATTCTGTTCCATATCTTGTTCTTTTTATTATACAACTCATGAGGCACAAAACTGTTCATCAACCACCTTTTCACATTCACATTAACCATTTACCCCCTAAGCCACCTGCCCTAGGCGGATTCCCAATTCCTAAGAGAAGGGAGATAACTCTTTAAAAAATGTGACTTTTTTAAAAACAAAATTCATTTCAAAAAATCTAATCTAGCACAGGTTGCACCCATTCACTGTCTCATACATGTTTCCATCATAAAGCTTCACGATAGAGGCGTAAAGCATCCTCCATCACCTCAAAAAAAGCCAAAAAAATCTATGACAACTTAAAAAATTCACAGAGAAGCAACCACTCGCTCGATTTTCTCCAAACAAACACTGGAAGGAAGTTCGTTTTCCACAGCTTCAGATTCCGCAATTTTTATTTCCGTTTGGCGACATTAAGAACGTGCAATGCCGTCCGTAACGAAACAAATCTAAAACGGCGACCCGCGGCGATTGTAGGGGTTTACCGATAGCGGCGACCTGCGGCGACTGTAGGGGGTAAATGGTTAAGGGGAAAATAAATGTCAGTATAGTGCTATAAATAGATCCATCAGTTGTTGGTCTGATGTGCCCAGAACCTCAAGATATTCTCCAGCTCTGACAGCCTCAATCTGGTTCTGCCTTGTAGACATGATTAGTTCCTACATATCAAAATAATTTCTTCACAGTTCATCATTTTGCTTTATCAGAAAGTCCTTCCCATCATGTAGAGACCACATAAACACAGAAACTCATAAAGTAGACAAAAATATTGTCCAAAAACATGACTTATTCTGCAAGTGAGAACCCACAGATTTCTCTCTACTCCCCCAGCTCAATATCAGTTGCACTTCTTTCTATTTAACCACTGAAGAAACAGTGGACTCTCTATTACCTGACCAAAGTCAGCAAGTTAACTGGCTCACAGAATACATTCATACTTTCTAATCATGGCCACATCATTCACAATCAATTTGAACATTGATTTGGAGCCAGAACAGAGAAAGAGAAACTTCCCATTCAGAACAAGCCAGTTGATTATGCTGGAATCATATAATTAAAGACATATGCATATATGTGAGAAGACATGCACCCAATAAATATCAACCACTACATACCTCAATGGCGCCGTGTTGAATAATGTTGCTTGCTTTGCTAATATATTAAACTTTTTCACTATGATAATGTTATATCACCACGGTGTAGAGAATATCCACTGTTTCTTTGTTCAAGCCTAACTTGTAACAAGTCTTGAAATAACACACACACACACACACACACACACACACACACAAACACAAACATGTTCACACAGTTATCAGACCTGCATTTCTAATTTCATCCCCACAGACCTATATGACCCAAAAAAACAGTTAAATCTTCATAACTAGGCAGCCGAAAAAAAAAAAAAAGTTTTGTTATTGCAAATTACAAAGAAACTCAGAGGTAATTTTAAACATATTAATAAATCAATGTGCTGTAGGTTTCATTAATCAAGTACAAGTTTGTTACAGCCGAAAAAGTAATAAACACATGTCATAAACTGAAGTGTTGGGGTCAGTGTGTTAGAAAGATATCAAGAACAGTTGTTACTGTTAGACATAATGTTTTCAGTTTTAAGCTATGACATAAACATAGCACCTGGATATTTGAAATTTTCAACAACAGCAAACAATGTTCATCCATACTGTTTGCTAAATTTCAGCTGCATGAAGTTATTGAAGTTAATATTGAAATTCAATTACTATTTTTTGTTTTAAACCTATTCCTTTGAGGAAAACCCACTGAATTGCATTTTATAGTCAGGGAAGGTAACCATAAATAATTCCTTAGTACTACTATGATACTAAGATTCCTGGGTGCCTTCCCTTCATTAAGTCTCACTGATTCTGGGCTGCGCAAGTTTCAGTAGCAATGATAAGCTGAGCTTTCACAAGGTATTCTAATAGTGGAGCATGGCTGGCTAGTGCTGATGCTGCACATTCTGGCATTAGGGCAGCAAAGTGTTACGGATACAATAGAATACAATACTGTGCTGTCTAATTGAGAAAAGAAAAACAATAGATAAAATAAACTGAAAACTATGAAAATCACACTGATTCTTCAAATCTTCATACAGCAAAGTGTATATTCAGGTGTTTACATATCTATGAACTTCAAGAAACTTTGAAGAAGCCTGACACTCATAAAACCATTCAGAGCTATCTACTGTAGTATAAAAGAGTAATGATAATATGATTGTCCCACTCTAAGCACCACTTACAGAGACTCCCAATGGCAGAGTTGATAAAAATGACTGGACCAAAAGGCATGGTAAAATTCTTAATACGTGGTGATGAAATGTACTGGCGTCACTCGTAACAACGCTTTGTGAATGGAATAAAAGTTGTCATTTCCAAGGAAACATCTAGTTTCTCAGACCATCTTAATGTTGCACAAAAGTGCAGCTTACTAAGGAACAGGATCTCATTTCGAAGCTGAGCACTGGTTTGTCATTTCATGGAAAAACCTTGTATGAAAAATTCGGTCAAATTCGTCTAATGGCATCTTTGTCTGTAACATCATGTTCTCTATCTTTCTTCTCGAGATATTTTTTCTAACCTTTTAAAGTTTCCAATATAGCAACATACCCAATCATATCACTGGTAAAGTGAGGCAAACCACAAACATTTCTTGTTTCTTCTGTAAAATTGTGATCTTAGGGTCTACAGTCTTCGATATGTACAAAAACAATTCCTGCTAGCGGCACCATTCAAACTTCTTGTGGTGAAGATATCATCTATTTTAAGATAAAGAAAAAAATCTCTTGGTCAACACACAATTGCTTGAAGATTTACACATTTCTTTCAACCAATGATTAAATGGGGTGGCTTGCCCTGGGAATCTATGAATACCATCATTACCGATCTGTCTTGGAAAGTGAAATGTATCCTCATCCTCACGAAATAAACTATACAGCACATTTTGGTACAGCCAAGAAAAATATAGACACTGTGGAACATGACATAATTGTTCTGTGAGCAGAAATAGAAATATCAGAAGCAACACATAACAGAGCAATAAGTACTGAACAAGTTACAAGATCAACATGATATACCTTCACTTGATAATGATCATCCCCCGTTAATTTTCCAGTACAAACTAGGCGCCCTCTCTTTGTACATCACCATATACAAGCTCTTATAACCATGGTAATAAAAATATGCATAAATTCAATGTCCACCATACAACAGGTAGTAAACAGGGAGGCCAGTAATGCCACCACTGTCACCATCAGCCTCTCATGACTTCATGACAGTGGGTGATCACAATGACAGTTCACAGCACATGTGTCAGTGTCAGTATCAGTTGTGCAGTCCTCTCACAAACTAACTCAAGTGCAAATATTGTAAGTCTAGTTAACCTAGCCATGTTCAAAACAAAACTTAAGGAAATTAAGCATTTTTCTAAGGACTTTTCCAGGACATATAAGGACTTAAAAAAAAACAACAACACTGTTTAATTTCACTGACTTTACTTTTAAATCCATCTGTACAAGCCACAAGTTAGCAAAATTCTATGACAGAGCAGAGTTTCAGTGGTCAGAAAATATTCTTCAGTATTCTTGGAGGAGTTGACAATTGAAACTTCAATTTCACAGACTTTTTGGGGCTTTTATATCTGATATACGAATCTAAGAAGTCTTAAGGACTTCCTGATGAGTTTAAAAACCTTGAAACTGTATTTACTGATCTTTCAGGTTAACGGCAATCAAATGTCAAAATTTTAAACCTACATACAGTATTCAATCAATATTGATGAGAAAAAAAAATGTGAAAAACAAAAAACATGAAACACTGATTTCCCCTGAAAACAGCTCTGTTTGGACTTTAGTCAGTGTGTCAAAGGACAGAGTACTGAAATGACACAGCTCAAAGATTGACATGACATAAGAATAGAATATAATACATATAGAAACATGTAAGATGGTATCCATAACATGATAACATCCCCACTGTGGAATGGCAACTGTCTAACTGTAAGCAGTGAAGTAGCTGTGACGGCACTACTCCAAGATGAAGGCGATTTAATACTTTCTTACAAAGCAGGACTTAACATGAGAGAGTGATGAAAAATGAAATGCTCACTTGTCTATAGTGGAAAGTGGACTAGTACATTAACATCTACAGGGAACACATCAGTTCTTGTAGTCACAGGTAGACATGAGTACTGAACTGGTGGGGTTTGTTCACATCGCATAGTTGACAAGGATCAAATGTCCAAGCACCATTTCCTTCTTCATGCTTAGATTTTCAATGAGAACTTCACAACCGTGTGTTTGACTACTAAACTATTATAACCTTTCAGCTCATGATACTTCTTGTTTGACTATGTCTTGATTCTGCCTGATTCCTGAATATCATCAATTTTAATCAAGCCAATGTTCTATCTATGCCGACTCTCTGGGAAATTCTGTCCTATGTGAAACATATAAACTTATGATCTTCCGGGATATCAGATGATGATATAAAACAAATCCTACTACTGACAGGTCACACCTGCTTTACTCTCCTCTTACAAAATGACTCAAGGCCAAAGATTTATTTTAATTTAAAATCATTTTAAATCGCTGGACCTTAACATCACACCTCTTAAATCATCCTGTCTTGGAGTTCTAAGGCAGACAATTTAGAGAATCTATACCTTCATCATTTCCTTCATTAATTGGCATTTACCCTTCGTTGCATTCATCATTTCAACATTAAGGGTAATATTTCTGAGGCACTTCTTAGAAACTGATCTGTGCCATGAAATAAGGAATACATAAGGAATGCCCTGGTCTAAAAAGACAGTGAGTTCAAAGAGTTGACTATGTATAGTAGGCCCTCCAGGGTAAAGCTACCTTGCATCAACTTTCAGACCATTCATCAACAAGAAAATTCTTTGGCTGAGGCTCAAAATGTAATACAGCCAAAACTTCATTTAGATAAACTAAACAAGATAAAAATGGCTGTATTTGAGTCATTTTATCAGCGGACACCAGCGAAGTCTACCTGGGTACAGAACTAAACAAATAACATCTTGATAGTTAAGACTCTAGACATAATGAAGGCATTTTCTACCAGTTGTACGGTTTTGTTACTTAAATACAAAACAACCAACAATTTCATTTATGGGACACTTATGTCATATCTATGTATAACAGCCCAATAACATGAAAATTTATTATTATATTAATAAAATATACAATCACATTATCATATCTCTGCATTCACATGTGCACTGCTTTTCTCACCCAGTCCGCAGTTACACACCTCCTTCCGCCCCAGACACACACCATGATGACTACATCTAGCCATGATCATATCTTTATCTAGAGTAATAGACTCGATAGTACAGTGTCTTGGAACGCCACAAGGAATAGGAGTTGTCAAACTTGAGAAGGTAGACACCCTGACCTGGGTATGTGTGGCTCCCACAGTACACCTCCTCATGGCAGTCCCGGCGATATACTGGGATGATCTCGTCTGTTGGGGGTCGGTTCTCCGCCTTCTTCGAGGATCCTTTTTCAACATCTCCACCTTTGCCCTCTGCACCTGGGTACAAATGAATTTGTGTATGAGGTTTTACAACATCCTGTAACATGATCTTCTTAACATCTATTAACAATAATGGCGAATGCCCCTTTTCTGTCTGTCTGGCTTGCACAAGGCTGATTAACATTGACTTGTCTGGTGTTAGTTCTAGTACCTAGCAGAAGCATCACATATTAACTTTTCAGATGTTCTCATTTCCTCATGTGTCAGAGGTTCAAATACTCAATAAAAGACTTGCAATTATTTCAGTCTAATGTCATCAATGTTATGAATGACAATATGAGGGATGTTAATGGCATAATATTATAATGAATAAATAGGAAAACTGCCCAGACTGGGCCACAGCCCCATCAGTCAGACACACTAGTAACACATCATAAAAGCAATTATCAGCGGGAAGCTGATGTCCTGTAGCCATCAATAATAGTAGAAAAAGCAAAAAACAGTGGAAGATTTACTTTACTACACTACAGAATGGATATCAGTAAGACCCACTGAGGCTGCCCTCCACTTGTCTTAACT
Source organism: Ellobium chinense (assembly GCA_033807755.1). Lineage (NCBI taxonomy): Eukaryota > Metazoa > Mollusca > Gastropoda > Ellobiida > Ellobiidae > Ellobium > Ellobium chinense. The sequence goes on along the minus strand of JAWQUT010000197.1, from coordinate 520,300 downwards.
GTCTTGGCTTCACAATAATAAATTTAATGATTGAGATAACAATGCCCCATATAAAGATATTCCAAAATGATGCTTAGAGCTGTATTCTACATTAAAGAAAATATGGAGAAAACAGGGATTATATTCAACAAGTTTAGAGGCACATGCATGTATTTAGGCCTAATTCTTCACAAACTTGTTGCATTTCAAAGTTCCTAAGTTTCTGTATGAATCCTGATATTGTTGTCAGAACTGAACAAATTTCTGACCAAAATGATATCAACATTTGTAGTAGACCATAAGATGTGGAATAAGATAAGATAAGATAAGATAAGATAAGATAAGATAAGATAAGATAAACCTTTATTATCCAGATTTGGAAATTTGTTTTCACAGCATTTATACAAAAACATGCTGTGTTGTCGCCACTCAGCGGCGCCAGGAAAAAAAAAAATGATCTCTTAGATGAGACTGTCAGCAATTCACACACTGTAACAATTCCTCACCTTCTGTCTTTCCTTCCTCCTCCTCTTCCTCCTCGTCACTTGACTCACTGATGTGCACACTGACCGTGTTAGTCTGCGACACACTCCACTCAAAGTACACACCAAAGCCTATATCATAGTAGTCGGTGGCAAACTCCCAGAATAGACATGTGCCATCTTCATGTGTTGGGACCCTCACCTGTATTGAGGGAGATGAAAAAAACACGTAAGTGAATACAACAAAATGTTAACAGTCAACAGTTTTCTTTCTACTATTTGAAAACACTGCTCCTATGAATCTCAGTACGAAGTGATATTTCAAAATATTATTATCAAAGAATAAGCTCTACTTTGATTAGATAAATGAGAAATAAAATAAACAATATGTAGTCAATGTGTACACTTACAAGCCCCGCTCAAATTTTAGACAAAACTAGATTAACTTGTCATGTCTTGAAGAAATAATGAGAAATACATTCACAATAATAATAATAGCTAAATTCTGAAAATTTGGCTATTATGATGGATTTTCCTGGACCACCACACAATTTACTAAAAATCTGCATCTAAACATTAATTTGTTAAAACATATGTTGTCCAAATGTTTAATCTGCCACACAATGTGTTTAAGTTTGTTGCATAGTTAATGTCTAAATATTAAAATCTAAAGAGCATGTGTCTAAATTTTATTAAAGGTGTCTCAATAGTAACCTAATCCTGCTCATATGAGTTAGTTAATTTATTTACAATAAATGAAAGAGAAAATATTTTTAAAAAGCTTACACACTGATAGATTTTTTAAAAAACAACAAAACGAAAATATTGATGCAGAATAAGAAAGTGCTTTCTTTTACTGGTAGCCACATTCTCCAAAGCACAATAAAAATAAGTTTTGACACCAAAGCTGGGAATGAAATCTACAAACCCATACACAGTGAACTTCCACAGGAAAACACAGCTGCTAGCAACAAAAGCACTGCCCTCTGCACCACGTTTTAATTAATACAAGACTTCCATTATAAGATTTCAGAAGCCAGCTCAAATTACTACAGTGTGTCTAATGATCAATCATGCTTAGTCTATATCTAATATTTTTAACATTTAAAATAGCACCACTAATTAATTACAAATGAAGATAAATTTAATGTGCTTTTTCTATTCATGTTCATAACTTAAAATAACTATAAAATTGTTGCCCATTTTTGCTGGCTGCTTTCACACCCCAGTCAACTCTGCTGATGGTGTGACACAAAGAGTAATTTCAAGCTAATAATAAAAGCCACAGGTGCAGTGCAATGAAGAGTCACCTTCAAAAATGATTTACTTCCCCTGCACATCTCTTACTTCTGGTGAGTGAACAATGGTCACTATTTTACCAAATACAAACTGAATCATATAAATTAAAATGATCATCCACACATCTCTATATTGCAGGTAACTCTTTAATGCATTCAGAAACCTAGATGATTATTTCCCTTGCTAATCTACCTTCTGGGTAGTGTCCATTTCTGAAGAGTATGAATGGGCAGTTAACTCCCTGATATATTCAGCCCCCTGTATCAGCAGTTTCTCCACTCACCGTGACTGTCTCCCCTGAGCCTATCTTTATAACAGATTCTTTATCTTTAGACAGCGACTCCTTGAACTCTTTTATGTCTTTACGGGTCCACATGGAGGCCGCCGCCAGAGAGTATTCTATAGACCATCACAGCAAGCCAACATGGGGGTGGGGTGTGGGGAGTGCGGCAAAGAGAGAAAGAGAGAGAGAGAGAAAAATGATCAACAACATCAATATTGCAACAACAACGAAGAAACAAAGCCACGGTGCTGCCTTCATCTGACAAAATGTCACAGATAATAAGGTTATGCGACATTTTGTCATAAATGGGCATCATGATGATGTGCAAAAGGAGTGTATCTATCTAAACATTTCAAAATTTCACAATGCCACCCACAGACTAGGCACAGCCACTCAAAATAAACCACTTAATATTAAAATACTTTTAAGAGTTCTCTGACCAGTTGTGGTACATCTAAGAGAACGACTTCTTTAACTTAATGAAATATAATAAACATGGTGTAATAAAAGTGAATTTTTAAGTGATATGATGGAGACATTTCTGACACGGCACTTGTATGTAAGCAATTCAAATCAGCAATTCTTTCCATCAAACCTTTCTATGGTTTTATGAGGCAGGTGGAAAAGTTTAGAAAATAACACTCCTGTACACTACTCTTAAGAGTTGAACTAATATTAATACACATTTTAATAGGCCTCATAAAGCAGATGTTACTGGAAACATATCTGGAGGAATTGTCTAGGCTGACATTGATGGACTCTGAATCCTAACATGACTCTAGGTGCCTTTATATAGAGAGGGACAGCTAACAAGTGCACTGATGGGCTACAGTCCTGTGCTGAACAGCTAAACCTTCACAGATATGGCTTAGAAATTTGTTGAACTAGACTTGCACATATAGTCAATGTATACAAAAAAAAACATGATCCCTTCTGTTTTGTTACAAATTTGACATGTAAACTTATGGCAGCCACGAAGGCAATGGGTAAATGAATTTGGGGTTTATATGTTGTTGTTATGTGTGTTAACTATGGCACACAGAGGAGGAGCTCCATAACATAGTCAAAACTTTTTAAAAAGTGTCTTCTTTAATTAATGCGGTATCACATGATTTACAGGAAGGTTGAGTAATGCGTTACCTGTGAAATAATATTTGCAGTCTGACAAAAGATCAGAATATAACATCACACATAGGAACCATCAACACTAGTCTCTGTTCTCACTAGTCCTGTCAACTGATCATTAACTCCCATTGAAACTTAAAACTGCCCACAAATTTGAAGACTATTTCACATTTACTTCTATAATTTCTTCAAGGACAAAACAACAGCCAAGGCAGTGCAAGTCAGTGATACTGATCAGCATCAGTGTGCTCCACAACACAGAAAGGACGTCATCCTACAGCAGATATTATGGTAAGTTTGCCACACCAGTGGACATTATAACTCGGTAACGAAACTTAATCTACAACGTAGATAAACAGAAAGCCAACAAAGCAAATGGTACGAATTCCAACTTGAGAAGCTGCACAATCACTGTCTACTACAGGTGGTGCAATATGACACTTAAGGGCTGCCTCACCGTGGCCGTGGCCAATGAACCGATGCGCACAACATTCTCTTTTGATGACCTTAAGCCATCTTTGAATGCCTTAAGGTCTTTTCTTGTCCAAAGTGAGGCTGGCACTATTTTGGGAACGGCAGTTATTGCCGCTGCAAATATACATGACAACTGGGATAAAGAATAGATTCCCAAACTGTCGGAAAAGTTAAGTAGATACAAATGATGATAAGCTATTATAAGTTATAACTTTATATTTTCATCAATGACCACATATATTTTCATCAATGACCACATCATTATTTGTCACATGTAGAGTCTGACTCCATTTCTTACTTTTATGACGGATGCACTTCATCAGGCAAGTCATTGCATTAATTAGAGATGGAATCAAAACCTTCACTGATAAAATCTGCACTCTTTATAGCACAGCAGTGACTCTATCAATAACTTCATCCATAATAAGGTTGGAAATGATAAAATGGATGCACAACAAAATCAACTAAGGAAACTTTAATACGGATTCTTACATTTGTTTCCAGTTTCTATATTTTATTTTTGGACAAAACTTGAGAGCTGGCTCCACTGACCTCCACATCCAAGCCCAAGAAGAAAGGGGTTGGTTATGTATACAAGAAGAGGTTGAAACTGGTATAAAATAAATTAAGTGATTCCAAGCACTTGAATCCTCCAAAAGATCTTTTGATTATCAGTTTAATATTTTTCAAGCACAATAAGTAAGAAATAGTCATGAAAGGAAGATCAACTTACCTTCCTCATCATCCCCACATGGGGCAATTGGTGTGACACCATCAGGGACTGGGGAGGCTGCGTTCTTTCCGCTCTCTGCACTGGTAGCGTCACCATTTGGCGTAGTAGTTGAGGAGGGGTTTTGTTGTTGTTGTTGTTGTTGTTGCTGTTGTTGTAGCAGCTGTTGTTGATATACCTGTTGCATGTACTGCTGGAAATGTTGGTCTTGCAGTTGTCTTATCAAGTCATCTTGCTGTTACAGACCAAAGATGAAGGCAAAGGCAATGTTATGTTATGAATATCTCAAGTTGTTGAAGGTTGGAGAACTGCTGTGAATGTTTAACATGTTTATTCAATGTGTAAAGGCTAGGAAGTGAGAAGATTTCAGTCCTCTAACCATCATTAAAGTTTGCAGACAAAGATGAACTTAATAATGAAGCACAATGTAATGTGCACAAATACTTCATAATTGTTTAATATATTCCTATGCCCTGCAGCCAAATTGCATTGATAATATGTGCAAGATCTCGACTGCACTGCTGCTGGTATACTCTAAGCACACCATCACTAGGAATGGTAAACAAAAAACTCACATTTCTCCTTGAGATCTCACCAAATTCTTGGCTTGGACAAGATTTCATGTGCTGTCTGGTGCATGTTTTGTTTTCATAGTTCAACCGGTTTTCGTTCTATAAGCTTTGAAAAGTAGGCGGATCTTGTATTTTTTTAAAAAATGGTCGACTATATCTGAGGTTTCATAGTTATCTCCCATCTTATGGGTACATCAAATGGTTATCTGAGTGTGAGTTTGTGTGGGAATGGATTAAGGTCTTTAACTCTTTCACTACCGGTCAGATTCCACGGCTGGACCAGCCCATTTTCCACCCAAATTTATCACTCAACCTTAACAAATAACTCAGCTACTCTCCACCTCGCTAAACACAAATAGTGTTATTCATCAAAATAAAGGAAATTCAACAGAGAATAATATAAACATGGTTTGGAAGTAGTAGACTGATTTATAAGGCCTATTTTACGAACCGGATAATCCGGCTCGCGGTCCGAGTGGGACCATTTTCTGAGCTGGAAAATCCGGCTCACGGTAGCAAACGAGTTAAATCTGTTACGAAATGTAAGACTTTTGAGGAGTCTTACTGGTGAATCCCTGCACTACAACAAACAAGCTACTCCAGTGTACAGATCACTAAGTGCAGGCCCAGCTACTCACCATTTCTTTGTTATTGGGATACTGCTGCTCTGCATACTGTCGGAACTGGACCTGTGTCTGCTGGTTGAGAGCCGTCCTGATCTGCATTCTTCACAACAGACAGATAAAAATATTATAGAGATAAATAGAACAGTTTTGCTACAAGATCAATGAGAAAAATAAAGACCAGGGAAGATGCAATGAAATCAGACACATGAAACTGGTACTGAGAGAAAACAGATTCTACAACATGAGGATTAGAGACAATGTTACTGTATATAATCACTGTCTTAGTATGAGGTGCGCAAATCTTAACATCATAGTTTGAGCAGGCTCATGAATCCCAACAAAGTCACCAGCATCAGCTTAAACTTCTGGAAAAATGTGCCGATACTTGCAGTTGAACTAATTTGCGGGATATGACAATGTATATTTACAAATGTCATGTGAAATGTGTAGTCTGGAAATATAGCGATCAGTGAAATGATTCTTTCCAGAGTGGCCGTGTGACTCATGTTCTCACACCCAACATCCTGCCTTTGTCTGGAACAAGCACAGCGCACTGAATATGTTTTTCTGCATGATATCCTTAACCTTCTCCTCCTTAAACACACCAAAATCTGCTGATCCACGATTCCCTTTCATTTCCCTAAATACCCCAGTAGCACCATACAAATAGACACTGAACACTCCTCCCTGTTATATAATTCAAGCTGTCTGTAAGACCTAGCACTGTTCCCATGGAGACATGATAACATGTGGGCAGCCACGAACTCATTGACATGATTTTGTAATGAAAATTTAAAAGTTGGTGAAATTTTGATGGTAATCAAATGATGGACGATGTTCTTAGTGAATTATTGAAGCTGGCATGGTATCACATATGTTTGGGGAAATAGGTTTTGACTGGCTGAGGCAGGGCTGGGAGGAGAGGGTTAAAGGAGCTGCTGGCATACAATTATTCCATCCTCTCATAAACAACAGGTCCTGTTTATCTCAGCATGGCTAAGAGAACAAAAGTGGTTCAAGCTAACAGAGTGTTGTGCTAATAAAGTTGAAAGAAAATGAGTACAAAACTGGCCCCTAAGAAACTCAGTATCACATTTTTCTGTCTATTGGATTTGGAGCTAGGTGGAGAGTAATTTACAAGCACCAAGGAAATGGACGTTCAAGTATATCGTGTGTGCTGCCATTTGAGCACACACTCCACAAACTAGGTCAAATGAAAATTAGACTGCTATTTTGGTGAAGTTTAAGACAGTTTCCCAATTCACATGCAAGCTTTAAAATTTTTAATCACAAAACAATTTCAAGAGAAAGTAGACGTCTAGGTCTCTTCACACAAACGAAAAGTGTTTTACTCTGTACGTCATTCAAGTGCAACAAAGTCTGATATTATGTCAACATGATAGGAAAAATAAACAGAAAAGAAAATATGATTTCTATATATCCCATGGGGAGATTGGTTGACAGTGTCATACAATGTTCCACATCTCATTCAAAATACAAACACATAGAACAGCAGACACCATACATGTGCATACATTCTATTACAATTGAAATATGTAACAAGGTCACTGCTGATCACCTGCGGTGCAGTGCCATGGCCCTCCCTACTCTATGGGCAGGTACTCATAAACACCTTGGTCAAGTTAAGAATGGCAACGGCATTTCCCAACGACACTACAACGTAAAATGACCGGCCCAAGAGCTGAACACACAAACCTTAGACTTGACAGTCTTCAGTTACTGAATACCACTCACACACCTCTAATATTTTAATGAGAAAAGACGACCTCATAGTCTCACAAGATAGAAAGTTCAGTCTGTGTCTTTGATTCTCTGGGTTCTGTTTTTTTCTGTCACACATAATAATATACAGCTGTAAGTAAGATCAGTCAGCATCAAACTGACGTCCTTCCATAAACAACTTTTGTTTTTAATGCATCTGTTGAGGTGTTTTTGCTGTTTGACCCAAAGACAACAAAACAAGGGTATCTGTAAGCTCTTACTCTTGTTCTTGTTGTTTCTGTTTCTCTGCCTCCTGAGCTTGCCGTGCCATATTCTCTGCTTTCTTTTTCACTTCTTCTTCCTCCTCTTGCTTTTTCTTCTCTTCCTCCTCTTTCCTGAAACACAGAAGACAAGAGGGAATCAATAGACATCTTGGATGCTACCACTCAGAGTAATAGCTCTTGCTTTCATAACTGCAATTATCAGTATTGACAACTTCCTCCCAGCATGGCAAAAGGGATCTACTGTGGTGATGAGATTTATTTCCCCTTGAAAATAACAAGCCCCATATTCACACTGGCAATTATCAGCATAACAAAGGAATCAATGACAAGCTGTGGGCTATGAGTGTTGTTTGACACAAACAATCTCAAAATAATTTATAACATTTCTATCGTTCTAGAAAAACAAATCCAACCCATTTAAAATCACATTCAGAAATAAATACTGCAAGTTACAAATAACACTGAATACCAAATCCACTGAAAATGTCATGTGCATTTTATCAATGCTTTTACTAGCAGCACCAAATCAACACCGATAATCATGGTATAAAATATATCTCTTGCGACTTCATTTATGGTGTGTTTTGTCAGAACAAGACTCCAATTCTATCTATGGGCAACCAAAACATATCTACAAATGGAAGAATATATAAAAAAAAAAAGTGAGCTACAGGTCTGGTATGTTCCCTTGCAGAAAACATTGATGTTTCACAGCCTGATACATGGCATACAACAGAGCTTTTTAGTGTAGGATACAAATGATCTCAGAGGAGTACAGTCGGTCACAGGGTACAAGAGGATAAACCTATTCTTCTGGTACTATGAAAACAGTATGTTATTTGTCTTTTGGGCAGAAATAGATACACAGTCTATGGATCTTGTGGCAAAAGACAGCCTATTGCAGAGACAGACACACATTCTATAGATGTTGTGGGAACTGACAGTCTATTTACACTGTTCATCTCTGCAGTGTTGTAATCTAAGTGGACTACATAAGATCCTGTCCCTACAACCATTTCCAAAGTATATATTATTCAAAAGAGTGACACTCCCTGTCGCAATATATCAGCATATATTTATGATGGTGACATGTTTGCAGATAGAACCTAAACAAACCTAAAAGGAGACATCAGAGACAGGATACAAAACATAAATCTGAATAAGAGGCTAGAGGGAGGGGAGATTTAATATCAAGCAAAGATCCAGTTGCACGAGAAATTTTCACAACTCCCAAGTTTCAAAGACATTTTGTGAGCCAGCAGCATGAGATTGGGCCAAAGTTCTCGCCCTCTTTCACTGATATAGAATGTCATAGAAAAGACATGCATTTCTTCCTATGAAACTGAACCCATAGGTCTGGCAAGGTATCAATGGTTAGATGGGGAATATTCACACTACGTGTTCTGCAAGGCCTATCACAAAAGAAAATATGATGAATGTTTTTTTTTTCTGAAATGGCGGAGAGTAAAAGGATTTAAGCGCATGGGATTGAGATATGGCAATAATTTCAATGATGAGAGCAACTCTTGAATGTATATTCTGGGTGAATGTCCTGATGTACGGCAGACTGCACACGATCTAACCACATCTCATTTATTATGTATTTGGCAATTTGAAAACACATGTGCCACTTTCAGACAAATTGCTTTCACTACAGATTTCACATTTGACATGAGCGTCCTAAAAGATCCATCAGTCATCGGGACAGCCTTTCATTTTGGTCTTTTGGAATCACTGAATTAAGAAAAATATATTTGACAAATTCTGGTCCTTCTAGAGCTACTGATATCCTGGTCCGGAAACAAACACCACTTCGCCATGGCAGGGGGAGAGGAGGTGGAGAGTAAGAAAACTGAGACCAAAGCGCATGTGTGTGTTTTTGTGTGCACCGCGCGCGCGCACACATACTCATGGTATTCAATTGAAATGTGGGTGCAGCATCACACTTAGTGCTGCCACCCGAGGTGCCCCTACTAGGTCGGCCATCCAACTCTCATTCCACGCAATACTGAACAAGAAATCTAAATAAAATGCTGGACAGTATTTTTTTTTATTTTAGACGAATTCACGAATTCTATATTTCAACCTTTCTAATTCTTGCCCAAAAAGGAAATTTCTCTCCCTTACGTACTTTATAGGTCATTGGTCTGACAGGCTGGTACTCGGTCGGGTCACATACATTTAGCAACTTTCTGTGAGGGGGCGAGATTTACTGATTATGTGTGACAGTGCGTACCCGTCTCAGGTCACTCCTTGTAGCTGCTATTATTAAGGTGCAGCAAGCTGAACCATTGAGAGATTATTCATTGAGAAACAAAGTCAGAAAATTGATAGAGTGCTAAGAATTGATGGGATGTTAAAGAACTGGATGGGATGTCTCACAAATGGATAGGGTATCACAGAAAAGCATGGGGTGTTACAGAAGCGAATGAGGTGTCAAAGAACTGGATGGAGTGTTACAGAAGTGAAAGGGATGTCAAAGAAATGGATGGGGTGTCACAGAAGAGGGTGGGGTGTCAAAGAACTGGATAGGATGCCAAAGAATAGGATGGGTGCCACAGAAGTGGACAGGGTGGCAAAGAACTGGATGGGGTGTCACAGAAGTGGATGAGGTGTCAACAGAACTGGATGGGGTGTCACAGAAGTGGATAGGGTGTCAAAGAACTGAATGTCACAGAAGTGGACGAGAGGCAAAGAACAGGATGGAGTGTCACAGCGGTTGTTGGGTGCCCAAGAATTGGAGGAGGTGTCACAAAACGTTGCCAAGCTTTGACCGAAGTCTAGCACTCACTGTTTTCTCTCTGCCTCCTCCTTCTCTGCCTTGTGGGCTTCTACATAAGGCTGAAACAGTGAGCAGGAGTCAGCCATCTTCTTCACAAACTCTGCCATGGCGTCCTCTTTAGACATGTCTCCTAGAGCTTGCCAAGCTTGCCTAGAGCGGGGGAAAAAACAAGAAGACATAATAAGACATGAGCTTTATCCATTGTCAGCAATATCTTGGGTGGCTTGAAAGAGGTTAAGATATATCATGAGTCACATCAGTTACAATGTATCTGAAAACCACAGACATTGCTCTCACCCGTACAAAATCAAAATCGTCAAACATCATTTAGAAGTCCATTTACTTGCTCCACCATTTACAGCCCATGACATGTTTACCTGCCCAAAAAAACACCATTTTTTTTTGCTTCTGTTCGGCTTAGCAAAACCTCAGTCTATCAGTCACTCAGTCTATCACTTACTGGCATCAAAGCTTAGTGACAAAGACCCAAGCTGGGGTAAGAAAATGTTAAACTACAGTTTGTCTCCTGCCATTCAATAAATTTCATTTTTGGTTTTTAGCTCTTAACACAGAAATGTAAAGATGGAAAGTGAAACTCAAACAAGAAATAACAATGTCTTGGCTTTAGTTTTAAGGACCTGCTGGGACATCTTGGAAGGAATGATCCTTTTGGCCTGTACATTTGATTCCACTTAAATGAAATTCTCAAAGCTAGCAAACGTTACAGTTAAGAGGAACTGTGATTATCCAAAGATTTCATATAAAATAAAGAGTACTCTGTTATTTGAAAAATATTGAGATTTATTGAAAGTTATGATCAGGTTAACTGCAACTGGATAAATTGCCATTTATATCTATGGAATCTGTTATTAGGACATTTCTGGCAAAGATCAATGTCTCTTATGTGTCAATGACCCACTTCAAGAGGTCAAATGGCATCAACACAAGTGGCTGAAGAGGCAGGACTTTAGAAAAAAAAAATCCAGAAAAGTTGTTAGATGGACGAGTGACCTATATTACAAAAGTGACGTATATTACGTGATGTATATTACAAAAGTGACTTATATTACAGTAGCTGCTGACATAAAACAATCAAAGCACAAAGTTGGTGTTACAGGTGTAGAAAGAAAGGCACTTGAGTGTAGACACTTAATATACATTATAAATATTCTATAAGTTGTATTAAGCCAAGGATTCCAGAAAAATATTTTCTATTTCTCTGAAGGCAAGACAGAAAGAAAACAAACATTGCTATGCAGTAATCCACAATAAATGGAGTTTTTGCACTTGATATTAATTAAGTCGACACACCATGACGGACCTTTCAGTACAGATTTCTACAGCTAGTACATTGATCTCCTCCACCTGTGTCTACTGACCAGTTTTTTTGTCTTCATTCAATAATAAAAACCATTCAAAAGAAATTATTCTGAGATGGCCTTCCTTCCACCTGCTGAAAACACATGGCACACAGATTTGGGGATTGGGACGGTAACAGAACTGATCTGTTTTCTTGGTGAAAAGAACTGTATCTGCAATTTAAAAAAAAACAACAACTTCTGGTTTGTTTTGTTTTTTTTCTTCATGATTTTGGACATATATTACCCTTGTGCACTGTGTCAAAATCACCGTATTTTTTGCAGCTGCACACACTCTCAATTTGGTACATTTGTGACATGCGTTGAGACATGAAACATTTTTTACACTCTCCTACAAACATTGAAAATTGTCAGTTAAATGGTTGTTGCACTAAAATGACTATTTATCGAACAGCCATACAAATACAGCAGTGCAGCCTCAGACCTCATGTACAGTAAAACCCCAGAAAATCCCTCAGGTACTTGTCAAGGTACCTGGCAAATTATCAATTTTGGCAGATAGGTACAAAGATATGAGTATTTCTTTTCTAATTTGTTTTGTTTTTGTGGCTGTTGTTTTTTATTTCTTCCTTTTCATACTTTCTGAACTGTTGATATGTATTGTAAAGTGATTGGCTTCGGCCTAAATAAACTTGAACTTGAACTGAACTTGAACTTGTCATAATGCTCTGGCTCTGTGTATCGAGTTCATATATATGTGTATAGTAGTTACATGGCTCCAATGGTGGATTCAGGTTCTGAGGGTCGTGGGTTCCATTCCCACTATGACATGCTGTAATTTATATTTTCCTCAGTCCACTTATCGGTAAAATGGGTACCTGGTTACAGGCAGTGAAAGATCTTGTGAGAATGCTGGTGATCAAGGCCTGACATGTGACAATGTATGCTTATCAGGGAACAGAGAATGTTCTTGGATGATCTGGGCTGCCAGGGTAATAATAAGATCGAGGTGTGCTTACACAAAGACCTTAATAGCATTAAATGAATTACAGAAGCGGGACAAAGTCTTTGCACGGACATCCTTCGATATGAAGTCACACAAACAGCCAACTGTCTGGATAGAAGACTTATAAATCTAACTGTTATTACTATAACTATCATTATCATAATATTAGAGGTTTACTCACTAACTTGAACAACCCACAACCTCAAACCTAAGGGCTGTTCCCTTGAAATTGGAGTTCATGAGGTCCCTCTGTGTTATAGTAGCATCTAGCTTCAAGCAAAGGGGTGACCACCCAACAGCATGAAGTTCAGCAACGACAAAAAGGAAGACAAAAAGGAAAACAAAAAGGAAACACCCACTTATCGACGACCAGCCTCTCAAATGGAGGAGCAACCTCTCTCTTTCATTCAAGTGAATAATGTTATAATGGAACTGTCAAAGCCCAAACTCTCTCTTCCACTCTCTTGACTTTTCCTATTAAAGCAAACAAAAAAAACAAAAAAACTCGAAAGAAAATGATGATGGTTTGCAGAACACATTTCTCTCATCCTCGGCGCAGGAAATTCATGGCATGAACAGAGCAAACTGCTCTTGTAAGACAATAAAAGAGTCTGCATGAGTGGCTCGGAAAGGATAGTCCAAACTAGGGCTTTCATTGAGTACAAGTAGTTCTTGAAATGGACAGTGAATGCATAATTCAAACTCCTTAGCAGATAGTGAGCACTTTTCACAACATCAACAGATAGTGAGCACACAGACACAAATGCTCACACTGATAAAAAAAAACAACAGAGGGCGGNNNNGGGGGGGAGGGGGGTGTGAGATGAGCAGTTAGTTCTCAAGAAATAAAAGCAGATACAAAAACAAAACAAAACAAAACAAAACATACAAGAACGTCATTTAGTGAGAATCGAACCCCCGACCTCTGCATCGGCACTTATGTGTGACCATCTCTTTGTATCCGTTCATTTCGTCCTTTGGAATGAAATCCTAACAAAAGTTCCACGTACCACGCATTGCACTATCGTTATTACAGCAACATTTCCCATCTACCACTGAATGCAAAACATAATATACAGTAATTACATTCATTTGATGTCCCAGATCAAAATCGAACCGAATGTAACATTTATTTTACAGCAAAATATAGTCTCATTTTTTATTAGACTCAATCAGCACAGGGGCATTTCGCAGGAATTAAGTTCTTTTTTTTTTTTTTAATTGAAAGTTTTAACATCCCTTACCAGCACAACTGGGCCTATATAAGAATCGAGGCTTTGAATCCTCGTCAGGAGGGTGCATTTCAAACACTGCCAAAAATATTAAAGAGAAAGCTGCCGCCAATAGGATTCAAACCCAGGACCTTTCGCATCAAATGACAAGGGCTCCATCTATCGGTCACCGCGTCAGCGAGGAAGTGGAACTTCAATTTCTGATCCAAGGATATCGTGACAATATAAGTACATTGAAGGAAATCTTTACTATAAACACCTACACAATTCTCTCACAAGATAAATGTATTCATATATTCTCTATGTACGTAAACAAGCCACTTGGCCATTAAAATAGAATTAGCTCTCATAATTAAAGCATTGTTGTGTTACACAAACTATGTAAATGACGGCAGTGAGAACAAACTTGATATGGTCGCTTCCGATATGGGAGCAGGGCATGGGGTCAACACTCCACCCCTGGGACCCAGCTGGGCCAGGGTTATAGATGTAGGAACCCTTCTAACACTAATGGGGGATTTATTTTCGTTTGGGATAGGTGACCCCCCACTTGTGTAGGCGGTGGGAGGGAGTAACGATGTAACATCCTAGAATAAGAACAGAATGTAAACTCCCTGAATGAAAGTAACAAACAACTAACCAACGCCGGCGCCAATCAGGAAGGAGTGGGACAAAAAACAACAACAACAAAACTGTGCAAGACAGTCATGGTGGAGACAGAACACACAAACTATACAAGACTGCAACAACAAGATGCAACAAGACTGTATGCTGGATCAATGAGGACGTGGCTTGAGGGATCAGAGAATGTTTTCTACCGTGGGATTCCTCAACAATTCAACAGCTCATTCCACTGATCTTTCCCGGAATGTGTGTCAGTGCATGATGGTGGAGGGAGGCGCTTTGGGGGGAGTAGTGGGGG
>JAWQUT010000197.1:490189-501965 GCA_033807755.1 Ellobium chinense | reverse complement strand
CCCCCCATCACAGAGACCCAGTCTTTGTATAAGTGTCACGAATCTCACTTTTTCAACAATCGCCGTTTTCTCCCCTCTCCCTCCCCTCCTTCAACTCTGACCAGTGACGTGCCCCCTTTGTCACGCCTCTGATCACAGCCCGACAGGCACTCACTAATGATACCAGTCTTTCCTCTCGGACTGATTGATTTCACCAAGATTTTCCCAATGGTCAAGTGTTTAATACAACCCTCCNCCCCTCCCTCGAAATGTATTCCCGGATCGTCTTTTCCCTCCGTTATGTGATGGGAGTTCACAGTTCTTAACGTGACAGACAAATACATGTAAGTCAAGCCTCGGTTCCCGTCATGAGCCCAGAAATAAAACCTGTCAGTCTTGAGTAGAATTTCGCAGATAAGTGTGATTTACCGTATATCATCTTGTATAGAGTCACTTTAAAAACTCCTCGACAAAACAGTCGCCTATCAGACCCTACTCTTAAGGATGAATTATCTTCCGTGCCTTATCTACATGTATAGTAGAACTGCAATTTATGATATCTATCTCCTTTCCGTATTCGGCTAATAATATAAAATGTACAATAAAACGTTTGAACTATACAGTACAGGTACACGGCAGTAACACCTATCTCCATGACAGCCGGTAACTTCACATGATAAGCTGCTGTCAGTTCAGTTCACTTAAAGAAGTAAGATCGATACGACTTTTTGATTTATTTCCCTGTAAAATAAGTTCGATAACTTCCCTCCATATGAAGCCTAGCGCATCTGTAAACATATGTCGTAAGCCTTATATGATACTCTGTCACGTTCTCGCCCTTGCCTTGCTGCGCATTGTCGATATGTATGGATGTACTGTGGCAGATAAAGCAACATTTTGATGAAAAAAAAAAAGGATGAGGAGTCGGTGTAACTGAGAGTGACTAGTTAGTAGAACATAATAAACATACTCGGAAATTCAGAAGTGAGGGGCAGGCTGAACTAAAGAGGGCCATGCGATAAGCCAAAACTGTGTCATTCGATTCCACTGTGTGCCATGTAGCATCCATCTTGTCCAACTGGTGTTTTTTTTTTCCCAGTGAATGAGGCCATTACAAGTGTTCTCAATGACATGTGAGATTTAGCATATTACTCTTGCTGACGTACTCTGTCATGAACGAGGTTATTTCATATGAAAAAAGTACATGAAGGATTTAAAAAAAAACACCACCGGTATCGGATGCAGCCTTTTATTGTCACGATGAGACCGTATCATTATTGCTCATAAAGTTGTTATACGATCACATTCCTGAACTCGCACATTTATTCTGTTGCTGTCGTCAGAACCGGCATTAACGTTCTGAGGACAATGAAACCGCGTTCACGTATTATGATCTCATTTGTGGAATTTGTGTCAACACAAACGACATTTAACAGTTTGTGACACGAGCAGGGCTCAGAAGACAAAGCTCTCATATGCTCAGCCCTAAAAGTCCCAAAGTTCAGTCCCTGTAAGCAGCTTTCACACTCCTCAAAAGGTTTTCATTCTTTTCTCAACCTCTCTCTCCCCGGAGTCAAGACCTGAGCTCTCCATCCCTCCTCCTCCTCATCATCTTCTGTCACGCAAGTGGAAATATCATTGCTAGCTCCGGTCATGAAATAATTATACGACCAGAATTATCCAAACCAACTGCGGCATTCTCCTGCAGTTCTTGGTGCGCCATGTAGTTTTACTACGTACAATAGTCACTGGAGAGCAGCTGCGTGATGGAAATGTCTGTATTACCTGGTTAGACAGGGAATGGCCAATTTAATCGTGTGTTCACGGTCGGTAATGTCCTAGCATATCATCACTTATGACGTTCACAAGCTTCAGGGAAAAAATGGGATTGCATCTTACGATAGTCCGTGAAACAGTCCCTGATAAGTCTCGATACTGACAGTGAAAAATGAAAATTTCTGTCCCATGTAAAATCCACCTGACGCGATAGAATAGGTTCAGTTAGACATCCTTATAGAGAACAGAAAAAAAAGAACATGTCTCCTCAACAGAAAAGAATAAGAACTGCCTGCTCTGATACAACATTTATACATATGTGCAACATAATATGTGGTAGAAATTTTCGTGCTCACATCGGGCTGACAGATCACTTACTAAGACAATCAGAATGGATTTATCTGAGGAATTAGAGCTCATCATCCAATACGATAGAGAAATATCTTTACTGACCAAAAGAGGCATAATTCCTGACAATATTGTTATGCTCCTAAGTTGTCGATTTTTTTTTTTTAACACGAATTCCGCTACCACGTTGAGATACTACTCTACGCTTACATTTGTAGTAATTTATGGAATGCGATCTTAAATATAATAATCACTTCAAACAAATGTTGTTCTATTAGTCCGTCCAGAGTTGAGTAACGCACGCCAAACCAAGGGCTAAGTCTTCTTTTTGTGACGCCATAGGTCTACATGATGCACTTACTTCTAGTCATATTGCTTTTCTGTTGCCCTGGACCTGGCTACGCAATTATCCGCAGAAAGTACGGAAAGTTCTTGAAAAATCTTTAATAGAATAATGTCCCAGTTTCCTTTTTCACTGTTTTAACTATTGCAGTTTTCTCTTTTACTGTTTCAGATTGCGCACTGAAACTTTGCAACCAACCTCATATTTTCCATAACTCTCAAACCTTATTTCTGAAAAATTAAACGAAATCGTGATTTCTTTCACAACGGCAAAATTCTTTGATCTCTCTCTGTTCTGTATCAATTTTTATAGCATCATCTGAAACTGAGTGAATATAGATCTTTAGTAAAGCTTTGTTTTCCAAGATAATAGGTATGGTTTTTCATCAAGCCACCACCTGAGGCAGCTTTCACGCATATTCTCCCCCTCCCCTACCCAATGTCCCAGAAAGACTATCTAACTCTTTACCGAATACGTCATTGTCCTCACGTACGGCTGTCAGCGGGAGCACAGCTGTACAAGCGCCACGTGTACATTTTCAAATGTTAAGATAATAACACAACTCGCTTCCTGCTGCCTTATATTCTTCTCCTCCTCCTGCTCAATTATAAAATCAATGCGTGATGGGGTGTGGTCGGCCGGTCTGTCTCTAAGAATATCGACTCCGGCTCCAGGAGGGGAAGACGCTGCACTGAGCTCCAGCGGGTATCTCGCACACCGAGATCGAGCTGGCTATACCCCCTGTTTCTCTTGACACTTCCCTCAAACCAATCTTACGAAGATCGAATTGAGTGGTTTATCATTTCCACACCCCCCCCCCCTTTCNCCCCACCCCCCTCATGCTTTCACACTCTTGTTCCGGCCCATATCTCCAGCGAGAATATCTGGCCATAATGGCATATTTGTTCTTCAGTATAGCACCTCATGTAATACCTCATATAAACTGGAGTCCATATCACATAATCGCAACCCATAGGGAAATAGAAAAACAACAACAAAACATGAAAATAAATAAAGTTTGGAGGATGCCGTTACACAGAACCAGCCATTCTGGCTCTAAAATCATGCTAAAGTTTTTGGTCGATTTACACATTATTTAGACCATGTAGAGATTTCTGTATTATTTTGTTCACACTTTAAGGACATCTGTAAAGTTTCTATGAGCTAGACAAACTTAAACCGAGCTGTATGATCCCCGAGGCAATTCTCAAAGACCAGTAACAGAAGACCAAAAACAAATTTCTGGAGACGACAATTTGTACCACTCTGACAAAATATTATTTTAGACTCCAGTAAACACCGACATAAACCGACTGACAACAATCGGGATTCCACCATCACAAGCCCAGTGTATGCACTGCAACAGTAGGTGTGCTAAAGAGAGTAGTGAACACTTTCAGAGCGGGAAAAGAACTAAAAACTTGGCTTTCAGCTATTTATGCACTCCCCTTGATTAGAATTCTAGAGTTGTCCCTCCTAATGTCTCACAACCAAATCCATTACCAGGAAGTGAATTTCAATCCCTGTTGCTGTGCAGATATCCTTTTCCCTTTCTCCAATGCAGGGCGGGAGGAACTCCTTGTGTAAACCCTAGAGGACCCCCCTCCCTCCCCACCCCCACACACACAACTCCCCCTCTCTCCCCCTCCACACACACACACACACACAAGGTCCAGACAGAAGAAGCTTTTGGCCAAAACGAAATTCCCATCCCAACACATCCATCTTACGTAGCCACATCAAATCCTGGCTAACCTTATTTAGTCTACGTCATACGACAACTCTTGTCCTTTGAGAGCGGGGTCTTTTTCCAACAGAGAGAGAGAGAGAGAGAGAGAGAGAGAGAGAGAGAGAGAGAGAGAGAGAGAGAGATGTCAACAAGAGATTTAAATCTATACCCTGCTTTCCACTCTGTCGTATGACAGAAGACGATAGTAAATATATATCATTTATGTTGATGTACATCTTTTTCATTTCAAACACATCTTGTATCATTTGGTTCATGAGTTTGGACCGTTTCTACCGACTGTATTCGAATCATGTGCGAAGATTTAAACATGTATAATTACATAAGGAATCAGGCTTCTTCCTCAATGAAAAGGCTGCACCGCATACAGTTCAGCTTTCCTCACGACGTCATACATGAAGACGGGCGATATCAGATGAGGCCATAATATAGCAATAAACCGTCAGTGGGAATTATTGGTGTATTAAGTATCGTTTTACTCAGCCTTCGAGCTCTGAGTATGAGTATCGAAAGAACCGAATCTATTTTTATTTTGATATTCAGTACAGGCAGGCATTTCGTTCCTTGAGATATTATCGATACTGTTTGATACAGTTTGATACTTTCGATATCATTCAATACTACCGACAAATTTTGATAATCCGTAGGTTTTCATTGAGGGGTTTTGAAATTGTATCGAACTTTACACCGAAACTGAACAACAATTCGAAACTATTGAACTAGCCACAACCAGTGTAAAATGGCGTGACTAAGACCCATCAAACCTCTCTTGAATGGAACATGACGAGCCCGTACATGGGACCATTTCATGCCATTTTATGATACTTTATGGCTAATAATATTATGAATGTGTCCCCTTCATAACACATCAATACCGATGGCTCCGGCTTGCAGTAATCTTAGCCCAAGGCAGGCCAATCTGTTGCCCACGTCTCTGATGGCTCCTGACAGGCAACTGATTACATTTGACATCCAATGTCAAATTGACAGCAACTGCAGATCCCTTTCCGTGCGCCAACGAATCTTTGAGAACTCAGTCCGACAAAATCCGATCTGATTCCCTTCATTTCAATCTGCACCTCCCATCCCCCTCCCTCCCCCAGCTTCCAATTTCTTTTCCGTCAATCTCTGCTTCCCTAAAATATGCACATCCATCTTACCCTCCAGAAATTCCAAACTGGACCTAGCTAATTCGATTTCAGGGAAAGAGGAGGGAGGGGGGGTGGGAGTCCATAATGTCGAGATGTGCCTCAGCTCTTGAGTAAAAGCTGATGTAGAATTAACACACGAGCACGAGACGGGAACAGTGGGTCTTCACACCGTGCGCTATCTGCTAAGGTGAACTGAGTTGCCCAGCGTGCCATGATGCTGATCCCGAAACCAAGCAAATCTAATAGAATCAATGCAAAATAAGGGCCTTGCTTGTAACAGATTTGAACGTCCCTTTTACAGCACAATTACAGCTAATCAGAGACAAGGTGTGAACCCCGCGTCAGGCCGCAGGGAAGTGTGTGTTTTTGAAACACCACAAAAAAAACGCCCAAAGAGAAATCCGCCTCTAGGAGAATTCGAACCTGGAAACCGTTTCAACCAAGAGACATGCGTTCTTCATCTCAATCACCCTATCCGCACAAAAAGCGACCTGTGAACAGCGAATTCATGAAACCACAGATTCTCTGATGAGATCTGACGTTCATAGGCCTTTTTGTTGAAATTTGCCTGGTTGGTTTTCTACGTTCATTTTTACTGCATTTGTCCCTTTCTTTCCCTCCCTCTGCCATCATCATCATCATCATCATCTTGAACACGATCATCATCATTATCATCAACACCATCATCATTCTTCCTCCAACGACAGCCTCTTTCTCATTTCCTTAATCCATTTCTATTACAAAAAGTTGTATGTGAGGACAAAATTACAGAGCACAATGCGCCTTTTTGCCACAAGACAGAAGAACGTCGCCTCGAGTTTGTATCTGTGCACTTCCGGGTGCGCCGACAGCCGGAAGGAAATGGCCGCCTCCTAGAAGGTAATGACTCGGTCTCCGCCCAAGATCTTCTTCCGCAATGATCCAATCATTGCCGTCTCCGCCAGGGCTCTCAGGGGTGATGACTGTGTTTAGACTCTTTCAATGCCCCGCTGGGTGCCTTGATAAGTACTTTTCTTCTAGACGGGCCGTGCGTTAGCCACTGGCTCATTCCATGGAACTTGTCCGAACAATTACCACTAAAGAACACAAAGCTAAAACTCTTTCTTACAAGGAGTACTGCTAGCTTGCTCTCGTCCCGTTTCATTATTTGACTATGCCTGAACAATAACTCCATGTAAAAATGAAGTTAACATAAACTAAGTGTGGACAGTGTTCGACTGATTGACTGAGACAACTTCCGTGGAATGGTCCCTCAACCCCTGTGAGAGCTGAAGGGGCGATTGACCCAGACGATTTCATTTTGTATATTTATCTTCAACTTCGCACTCGATGGAGAGTTTGTTTGCTTGTCTGTCTGTCTGTTGCCACTGGTATTTCCGCTCATAATTAATTGAGGTATGTATACGAAGCTAAATAAAAGCGATGAGATTCATGAAAGCCACACAAAAGATGGATGCAGCTGATATATGAAGGCAATAATTTCAATGACATTTTAAGCAATGGGTTAAGCTACATATCTGGTCAAATTCAAACCATCATTTTTCTCCTCGATCGTTTTAGCAATTCATTTAAATTCAAATGAATTATTACGCCATAGGCCAACATAATACAGTGCAATACAATATTACATGAGTACAATGCACTGCAAAGACGCACACATATTCCTCAAGCACATATTGCCACTCATCTACCACCATCTCATCTAACTGACACCCAATCTTTGGAGAATGAAACTAAGACACAAATCATGACATTACTGCTGTGATCACTCACTCTCTCACATCACACGTCCTGCTCGTCTCTCCTCCCTCTCCCCTCCCCCCCCCCCCCCCCCNCCCCCCCCCCCCCCCCCCCCCCCCCCCGAAGTAAATAAAAGTCACATGCTGCTCCATGGGACAATGTTACTGTAGTGGTGACGTCTGGGTTCAATCAAGCCATGCATTACCAAACGTTCCAAGCAAATAGGAAAGAGAGTGTTATTTTTATATGAATTACAGAGCTCTGGAAACTGTCACCACAGCAATTATATCAAGCACCATCTCCCCGCCCACCTCACACACATTCTTCCCATAAGGTCATCTAAGTGCACACAACAAAGGCTACACCAATCATCCACTGTACTTTATACATAAACAACAACAACAACACAGGCTTCAAACGCCGTCCGGGGGATAAATGGAAAAAAAAAAACGACATCATGGAACATTTAACTAATTTGAATTCACTAGCGTGGTTCATATTGGGGAAGCGTTGGTTTATTTTTTTTTTAATTGACCTAAAGCATTTCATACTACAGAGAAACTTTGCAGCTTGCTTGTTCACAGTTCCTTCGAATATTACGATAAAGAAAATGTACGAACATGGAATTGAGCGTCCAGTCTCGTCTTTGAAATATGAAAATACATCCATCATGAGTCAGGCAATGTCCAGGGCCATTTTGTAGCCAGGACTTACCTCCCAACGGTTATGATCGGATGGAGCAGCTTTAAACACGCACGCATAGACAGGCAGGCTAAACCCATACAAAAAACGCTCTAAAACTCTGCATCAGATTGTAGCTAAACTCCAAGCCTAGAGATGTTCAAACAAGGAGCTTCAAACAACAAAACAGCTCATTAAACTGGCGCTGGCAGGGGATCGATAAACACAAGGATAATCTCAGGTGAGCAACTTGCACGGGGCTCGCTCTTGCACGATACAATATCACCGTACACACACTGTACTCATACGTCACGCTGATTAGTACTCATCCTTTTTTTCAAAACTCCAAACACAGTTTAAAGCACTTGATATAATTACAGATCTTTCATGTAAAACATCGCCTGTTTTCATAACTCCTCATCTCTCTGGACATTAAACATAATTTTCCAGAATCTGATGTTGTTTTGTATTGTTTTTGCAACGAACAGGAGGATTCGCTCCAATAACCCTGACGGCTTACTTAGACATGCCCGAGTTGACAGGGAGATAACTCTGCAGGTCACTCTGACATATTTAGTGCTGGATTCAGACGATGTCACCCTAGACTTAATGCAAAAAGGAACATGGCGTCTGCCTTCTGCATATGTCCATAGAAGTCCTATGATACCTCCTAAGCTGGTCTATATCCCTGGCGCTTATCTAACCAAATTATGTCCCATCAATCTGTCCTACTACGGTTTCTACAGAATGGTAAAATCCCCTGAATCTGTCTTCCAAGAGACTGTGTACCCCGAGCCAAAAAAATAAAAAATTGCACGTGGCTAAACTAGGTCAGCTGATCGAGGCCTCTTACTTCGCAGCTCTGTTATCCAATAACAACACGTGTTCACCAAACACTATATTATGTACTTCTCGGTCCTTCCTGCTTTCAAAGCTCAATCTTTTCCCCTAGCAAAAACAGGATCGTTTCTTCTTGTTGGCTTTTTAGGAGATGGCAGTTGGTCGAGTTCAAATGAGAAGAAATGCAGTATGAGATGCTAAGAGTGAAGCACTGCCAACGTGCGGCTTCTCGGCTATTTCGGACCATCACTGGCCACTGATACTGTATTTCAGTTAGCTGATCTTGGGCTACTACCCCGACACTCAAGTCGAACACTAGCCCACTGGCACTTAAACTGAATTGCTTTGCGCAATAACATTTTACAATTTGAATGCACAATTACACTTAAAGTCATGGCTAGCAACTTGACTGTTTCTATGTCTTTTGACATAAAATAAATATTTGCAGATCTACATCTCGTGGGCGGAATTATTACAGAAAGAGAAACACAAAGGCAGTGAAGGAGAGAGAGAGAGAGAGAGAGAGAGAGAGAGAGAGAGAGAGAGAGAGAGNCCTCTTACTTCGCAGCTCTGTTATCCAATGACAATACGTGTTCACCAAACACTATACAGTATTATGTACTTCTCGGTCCTTCCCGCTTTCAAAGCTCAATCTCTTGCCCTAGCAAAAACAGGATCGTTTTTTCTTGTTGGCTTTTTAGGAGATGGCAGTTGATCGAGTTCAAATGAGAAGAAATGCAGTATGAGATGCTAAGAGTGAAGCACTGCCAACGTGCGGCTTCTCGGCCATTTCGGACCATCGCTGGCCACTGACACTGTATTTCAGTTAGTTGATCTTGGGCTACTCCGTCAACATTCAAGTCGAACACTAGCCCATTGACACTTAAAACTGAATTGCTTTGCGCAATAACATTTTACAATTTGAATGCACAATTACACTTGAAGTCATGGCTAGCAACTTGACTGTTTCTATGTCTTTTGACATAAAATAAATATATGCAGATATAGATCTAGTGGGCGGGATTATTACAGAAAGAGAAACACAAAGGCAGTGAAGGAGAGAAGGAAGAGAGAGAGAGAGAGAAGGAAGAGAGAGAGAGAAGGAAGAGAGAGAGGGGGAAGAGAGAGAGAAAGGGAAGAGAGAGAAGGGAGGGAGAGAGAGAGAGAAAGAGAGAGAAAAGAGAGAGAGAAAGAGAGAGAGAGAGGGGAGAGAGAGAGAGAGAGAGAGAGAATGACGCCTATTGATACAGACAGAGACGGCAAACGAGGGAATGAAATTAGCTTAATTTCAAACCGAGGTTGTCTAGACACAAGCTTTCAATCATAGCAAGTTATGCCAACGCGGAAAGAAAAAGCTTACGAGAAAGTTTTGGTACAAAGTCTGACACAGAATCTTAAAGTTGCGCCATCCGATCAACTGTCCGAGAGAAGACAGCACCTACTGAAGTTGGCCGTGGACATTCACAATGCCTGAATAAAGATGGATTTGTTTTCATATTTCACTTGCTATATGTCTACATAATGACATTTCTTTACCGTAAAGTTCAAAGGGGCAGTAATCTAGCAGTCTGCATGGTTTCCATGCACTATGATATAGTTTACTCGTGAATGTCGGAAAAAAAAATTGCGCTGCGATGTAAAGCCTACGATTGAATTTGAATTAGGGAAGTGTCTTATCATGTCTTTTCTCTCCACTTATATCCCAGACAGACTTGTAGTGCCTGTTTTTTTTTTNTTGTTGATTTTTTTTTTTTTTTGGTAAAGTGGCAGAAGATCTTCAGTCACTTTGCCAGAGTCATGGAATGATGCTGTACGAATCAGAAAATTTCATGGAAAAAAAGACTGCATCATGAAAAGATCCAATATCGACAACGCTGGTGTTTGAATGTTTCAGATCAGCAATCGCTGTTGAGCAGAGTAAATACAATCACCGCACTACTATCACTCCGCACTACTATCACACCGCACTACTATCACTCCGCACTACTATCAGTCCGCACTACTATCACTCCGCACTACTATCACTCCGCACTACTATCACTCCGCACTACTATCACTCCACCAACTGCTGTTTTTGAAGCTTTGTCAAGAACGGATTGGTCGTGTAATGTCACAGAAACTTCCTTCACTAGAATGCAATTCCGTTGGGATGTGTGTAGGCAAATACCACACAGACAGCTGGGGTAAGAGAAGTGTCAAACATACATGACACTTCAAACAAAACAACTGATGGAAGACCATGTTTGTCACGAGGTTATAAACGAAATGTCTGAAATGTTGGCAAAATCCTTCCCCTCGAGTTATAACTGAAGAGAAAGAAATGCGTCAGGAAAAATCAACAACCTGACAATGTAAAGGGAATGGGCCAAGCGAAATCAACAGTCATTATCGACTGGAAGAAAGAAAATAAAAGAAGTTGGGGTAATGTAAAGGAAAAAAAAAGCCGCGGCTGTAATAACAACGAATATCAATAAAAAATATCCTTTGCTAAGAGGCATAATGCATATATCATGAATTCACAGCAGGACACGCTAAAGAATGCCACTAGCAAGAGGGAATACAATGACATACAGCAATACTGCCAACTCTAACAAGCTGGCCAGGGACAAGTATTGGTGTATGTACCCAGTACAGAAACCCTTCATAGAAAAACCTTTTCTGGAATTCTGACAAAACGTAAGAGCTTTAATGGCATTCATAATAAACAGTGGCAGTTCCACTTAGAAAGCCCGGAATAGAAAAAAAATATTCCGAATATAAATCTTGGCTTTAATAATGACACTAAAGAGTCCGTAGTGCTCATTTCGCTTCCAACACGATGTGTGCTCATTTGAGCACCCAAGAGACCAGTGAGGCGAAGAAAGTACATCGCAAGTACCACTGCCACAACATCATTATCTGGGAGAACATTTTTTTTTGTTCAGTTTAGTCAGTGGATAACTCTGCTTTATTGTACCTTTGTTGTTGTTGTTTTTTTTTTTCCACCGCGGTTAGCCTTGCTGGGGCGGAGTGGATTGCGAATCATTCTCAGAAATTGAAGACTGTCAAGTTCACGGTTTCTGTGTTCGACTCTTGGGCCGGGCAGTTTACGTTGTAATATACTTGGAAAAGACACTTCACTCCTATTTTCCACTCAACTCAGATATACAAGAATACCTAGCTTTAGACCAA
>JAWQUT010000197.1:477112-485020 GCA_033807755.1 Ellobium chinense | reverse complement strand
CTAAAACCAGGTGTACATCTGAGTCAAGTAAAGAAATAGGAGTGAAGTGTAGGCCTATTTCTCAAGGATATTACAAAGTTAACCACCCGGCCAGCGAGTCCAACCCACGAACCCAGACTTGACAGTCTTCAGTTTATGAGAACCACTCACAGAGAACATCAGCTGTCGCACTTCAGAATCACCATATTTGTTGCTGCTAACTGCTCCGCACTCCTACAAAACAGTCTCAAGAATCTATGACAGTTACTCATAGACCAAGAGTAGCAACTTGGTGCACACTGAGTAGAAAAAAAATGCTGTGATAAGCAGAACAATGTTTCTAGGAAACAGCATAGTACTTCTGATGACCAGAACAATATTTCTAGGAAACAGTATCGTACTTCTGATTGACAGAATAATGTTTCTAGGAAACAATATAGTACTTCTGATGGCCAGAACAATGTTTCTAGGAAACAATATAGTACTTCAGATGGCCAGAACAATGTTTCTAGGAAACAGTATAGTACTTCTGATGGCCACAACAATGTTTCTAGGAAACAGTAGAGTACTTCTGATTGCCAGAACAATGTTTCTAGGAAACAGTATAGTACTTCTGATGGCCGGAACAATATTTCTAGGAAACAGTAGAGTACTTCTGATTGCCAGAACAATGTTTCTAGGAAACAGTAGAGTACTTCTGATTGCCAGGACAATGTTTCTAGGAAACAGTATAGTACTTCTAATGGCCACAACAATGTTTCTAGGAAACAGTAGAGTACTTCTGATTGCCAGAACAATGTTTCTAGGAAACAGAACAGTACTTCTGATAAGCGTAACAATGTTTCTGAAAGGTAGAATCTGATAAGCAGAATAAGGTTTCTGATAAGCAAAACAGTGCTGGCTATAGCAGAGCATACGTGAGCGAGGCGAAGATAACATTAAGTCTTTCTAGAGAGGGAAATAGAAGTAATAAACCCATGATTGAGCAGTTAGTCAAATTATCTGAGGAAAAGAAATCGTGCTAGGAAATGTCATTTGTTGTACATAGAGAACGACCGGGAAATCACAAAATGCTTGTTCACAATAAGTGGGATAGGCCAGTTTTTATTAGTACAGAAGAGGCGAAAGCGCGGGGAGAGAGAGAGAGAGAGAGAGAGAGAGAGAGAGAGAGAGAGAGAGAGAAAGAGAAAGAGAGAGAAAGAGAGAGAAAGACAGAGAAAGAGAGAGAAAGACAGAGAAAGAGATAGGAAGAGAGAGAGGAGATAAAAATAGATGAGAATAAGGAAGTGAGATGAAAAGACTTAATGATACAACCAAATCAAGACCATGAATGTGGACAAACATTCAGTTGAATTCTGCATTTGTACGGAACAGTATTAAACAGTTTTAATGCGTCCATTATTCACTTCCTTAAACTCCCCATTTAGTTTTTTTCACAGCTTCGTACTTGCACCGATTTTAGCTCTCGTGTGTACTTTGTGCTTGAATACAGGGCTGAAGTTCCGATAACGTGATGTGCCACAGTTTATTCACTTTCAAGTTCCGTACAAAATTTATTTACAAGGTTTCATCACAATGTGCCAACGGAGGGAAGTATTTGTAAAGCACTAATGGTTAACTCCCCTGGGAGTCAAACCCCGACCCCTCGTTTGCTATCGAGTATGCTAACCATTACACCCCAGAGGCTAGCAAACTACTAGTACTGATTTCAACTTAACACCCAACCTATTTTTCTATACTGTGTATCTGTGAACCTTGTTTCCACGCAATCAGTAAAATGAGCACACCTTGAGTGGCCTCCACTGATACCCATCCATGTAACAACAGAAACATACTATGTGCTGACACGTCAGAAGCTGTGCTCGTGGTCACAACACACTCAAATAACACAAACAAATATACACACTCGAACACGTTTATCGTGAAAACGCTAAATACGAAACTAACAGTATTATCAAAAAGTTTCGCTAGTCCCTGAATTTTCTGTATTTTTAATATGTCTTTTTCAAAATGCGACTTGTGTTAATTAAAAAAAACCCACTGCTGCTATTATGAAATATTTAAAAATTTCTTTTACCCATCCATTTCTGAGACAATCTCGCTTGCTGTAAATCAGCATCAATGCAAGCTATCCCGAGCCCTGAATGAATCCTGGCCAGGCAAAGGGTTGTTAACTCACTAAATAATCACAGTGTCATCGTTCGCGCTGCATGAGCTCGGTTACCACACTGTGAACTAGAGGGAGCGGGTGAAACCATCTTCTCTTATCACGAAAAATCCCAAACGAGCCGAGTAAGAAATGATTTGCGGTCCCAAGGGAGGATATGGTAATAAACGTGTTCGAGTAAGACGTTCTAAAGAGCAACATGTAACCACAGGAACAGCTAGAGATGTGTCAATGTCATCCTGGTTGTGTAATATAAAACGTCAATGTCATCCTGGTTGTGTAATATAAAACGTCAATGTCATCCTTGTTGTGAAATATAAAACATCACAATATATGATAACAACTTGATGACACAAATGATGATATAAGCATGAAAAATCATTGGGAGTTGGGAAATGAAAAAAAAAAAAAAAGGAAAACCGGGAGCGGGGAGTACCAAAACCCTAGTGATTCTGCCTATTAGGAAATAACATTTCGTCACGAGTCTGGAATGATTTTGTGCCAAATTTTAAAGTGTTGTCATTGCTCTTCAATAACTGGATAAAATAAACAGGACGCAGTTATTTATGGATATTCAGTCTGTATTTCTGTCATGTGCCCTAACTGTTATGAACGAAACTTGTGACACCATGGAGTAAATTCAGGTCCTAGTAAAAGTTCTGGCCTGTGAAGTGTTTGGCTATAGATTGTTTCACAGTTATTAATTATGGTTGTTCACATGTCATAACAGATTTACTACAAACTGCCTCCACACACAAAGAAAGATGTTTTGAGAATCCGTAACGGTTTTCACGGACCAAGAGCAGCAACAAAGTCACACGTTGATAAAGTTTCATACACAAGAATGGTGCTGCACAATACTGATATACACTGATAAGAAGAAATGTAGCCACAATGTTGACTGTTGGAGTGTTACTACTGACACAGATCTCAGCTATATCTTCACATCTGGAATGTGGAACAATCTGATCAACAGAACAGTGTTTCTGATAAGCAGAACAGTGTTTCTGATAAGCACAACAATATTTCTGATGAGCAGAACATATTTCTGATAAGCAGAACATTATTTATAATAAGCAGAACAGTATTTCTGATATGCAGAACAGTGTTTCTGATAAACAGAACAGTATTTCTGATAGGCAGATCAGTATTCCTAACAGGCTGAATAGTGTTTGTGATTGCAAAGCATGTGTAAATCAGACGCTGGACACGTCATGTATGAGGCCAAGGTGGCCATGAAGTCATCCTAGTAAGGAGCCAATCAGCAGTGACAATATCAAGAACCCACACAGTAATCTGGCTTACCACAAGGATGGGTCAGTTCCAATACTGGGATAAGAAGAAAACAGAGCTGTGGTCAGTACGGGAAAGTGGCCGCCAGGTATATCGTCCGTGAAACTGCATAAACTCGTATGTCTCTCAAACAAGTTATATGATACATACGACTTTATACGTTAAAGCGGAGGAAAATTGTGTACAGAAAACAGTCTCACTGCATGCATTAGCACGATTCGTGTGACAAAGTAATAATCTGAAAGCAAGTCTGTTGTTGACAAAAGTGTCAAAGTTACGTCTACCAAATTCAAAGGAGTAAATACATTTAAAGCGGGGCATATGAGAAAACTGTATTAGCCAATGCATCAAATCACGACAGTTCATCAGATTTCTTGAAGAATTACTAGCTGCAATATTTTCTTCTCAAAATTATGTTTGTCTTAAGGAAGCAGTTTTCCTTCTTCCTTGTTGATTTGAAGACACAAAATAAATTACTGGTGTTGCTGTTGTTCTTTACACTTTAGGCGTCAATGTAAAAGCGGATATGCCCAAACTTGCTCAGCCATCATGGTTAATAGCTCCCTTAGGATCCATTGACAAACTGTACCTGTTCTTTGATGATTCATTACTAGTCTAATAACTGATTCCTTCAGCTCGTCTTCCTCACTCTCTTTTTTTCTCTCAGTGGCCCTTCTTCTTGTCCTTCGTTCATTCAACACTGTTGGAATTCTCTTTATTATCTTATCCAGCTTGCACAAAAGTGTGAGCAAATCTTGAGAAATGTGTGAAAAATTCACTGTCCTTCTGACTTCTCACGGCCTAAAGCAGCCAAACACGAAAAGGTTTCAGGGAACAAACATAGCAACAAACTTGCAACCCAACTTATGTGTCTTTCGCTCAGACTGATGCCTTCCCCGAAGGAATGCAGACAGCGAGATCGAAACTTGATAAACTCGACCAGAATCCCAGCGGGCTGTTCACATCTCTTAACGTGGCTTTATGGATGGCTTTCAGCCTTCAACCTTGCAGCTCAATTTCCATTTCTGCACCAGCATCAATCTTTCTGGGCCATGGGGTCGAAAAGACAAGAGATGTAAGCAAGCTTGGATAAGCCAGCCGGTTCAAAAATTAAAAAAAAATGAGAACGCGATGAAAGCTTTATAAAGGGCCAAAACAGCAAACAGGTTTTTTAAAAAAAGTGATGTGTCAGAATGTTCCATTCTGCTGTTGTTGTTATTAACATTGGTGTTGTTGTTTGCTGTTCCTGCGTTGTAAAGCGTTTCTTCCATTTCATGTAACGTCGCTTTAATCTTTCCCGAAAGTTTTCTCAGCCTCTGCTATTATGATCTTGGTAAAAAACTTGATCCGTCCATTGACATTACAGGCTAAAACAAGGGGCGACAATTTCTCGTTGACAGTCTTGCGCAAGACGAATTAGACAGCACAAAATCTCTTCTAAGGAGAAGCGAAGCAAGAGAAATTTCAGAATGAGAATATCCTCGTGACAGAAATGTTGCGCTTTTATTTTCCCAGAGAAACTAATGGAGTGAGTCATATCTAGGTCAATTTCCTAAGTGTTTATGTGTAGTCAATAAGAATTGGGTTGTTTAAACAGCACATCTTATTGTTCTCTCACTTTGCTTAGCAATCCGCTCTGATATTTACCCACCCACATCTCAAAATCATAACTCTGGCTTTATGCAAGTTTTTTTCACACCATAAATATTCAAAGGAGGCTATTTCAACATCAAGATTTCTTGGCTTATTTGACGAATGATGACAAATCGTCAACATCCCACATACAGATGATCAACAAAACCTGTTGTGAAACCGAAAGATGGCTATCACAGGGATTGATTTGGTCATTAGTTGTAGGGACGGCGTCATTCTGAGAGAAGGGTTTGCCTGATAGCCAGATCCAATCTAATAATAATGAGAGGGCATGAGTTTGCAGCCTATTGTAATCGATCAATTATAAAAAAAAATATAATAAAATCCCAAGCATCTCATCCGCTGATGTAATAAATACGTGCAATATTTCACTCGAAACACGACCACTTTTCTGACTGCTAAATTATGTCTGCTGGAGCGGGTTATCAATATCCGTAAACCACAACTTGTTGAATAAGACCAGTGGCCATATGCATTATCCTCACGTTAGTTAACGCACTGCGGTAACCATGGGAAACTCCCAAAACATTAGTAGTGTTCATGTGATTAACGCAGTGCGTTAATGATTAACGTATGGATTAAGCATACAGAACTTGGATCTATAGAATTAAACCAAACACACTCACAGAATGGCCAGCTAAACTAGGATGATGCTTTGTTATCAGGGTTTTCCAGAGAAAGTGAGAAGAGGAAACACTGGTGAACACCAAGAAAGCCAACAGTGCAGAGAGACTTACTTTCTATCGTTTCCTACGACGTCCAGGAATCCTACATCAGGTGACACGTCCGGCCGGAACTTGCCAAAGGCTGCTTGTTTGGTGAAGGCCACGAGTTTCAACTTGGTCTGGTAGGTCAGCTGGAGAGCTTTACCCTCTTTCTCTGGGGACACAAACACAAAGGAAAATGTTAGACTACTAAGCTCTGTCAATCTGGATGACAGCGCATGAAAGACAGCCAGGCCGTGCGGCTGCGAGTTCTTCTCAAAAACTGACGACTGTCAAGTCTGAGTCTGTGGGGTGCCATGCACGGGCCGGGAGATTAACGGTGTAGTGTCCTTGGGAAAGACACTTTACTCCAATTTGCTCATTCGACTCTGGTGTGAAAGGGTAGTTGGCTATTGCTGAGGGGACTTGGGTGCTGCCCTGCGGCAACTAAAAATGACTTGTAATGGATTTTGTTTATATGTTAGTAATGTTATACGTGATATATGTGCTGTTGTATATACATATATAATGAATGAAATGTATTGCACTGTATGGTATTGTAAAAAGAATTTCCTACAGGGCAAATACAATAATTATTACCTTTATATCTTAGCTCAGTGAGTCTAACCACCCTAAAATTTTCTCGTTCTCAGGGACAGCATACACTGCCGCTATCATCTTACTAATGATAATCACTAGCATTCAGACTATGGCTTTCACTAGCCATGACCAGGTAGTCTCATTTTACACACAAATGGAGTGAGGGAAAAAAATACATGATCACCGCGAAGATCCATCCTATGATCCGTTGATCACGTGACATATGCACTACCCATGGGGATGGGGAAGTTCAGATCGTCTGAACCACAACAATAGCGAGCAAGATTTCATAGATAGACAGTCAGTCTCAGAGAAACAACCCATCAAGTCTTACAGTTCCATTTAGCCACGCAGAGAAATCGAATGTGCAGCGGCAAGACATTCATGAACCATGTGAGCTGTGACTAATGCAATTTGTGTCCGTCTGAGAGGGCCAAAGCAAGCGTCTCTGCTGTCATACATAATATACATACATACAGTGCGGCTGAAATCAAATCAGCTCTTACCAGTCCGTCTGATAAGGAACCAAATGGAAATCCATCAGACTAGTCTTTCCTTTTTTTTAATCAAAAAGAGACAAAATTTGGTGGTGTGCAATTTAGATGAATTGTTCACAACCGCCACTAATAGTAGCCTACACATAATTCAGGTTGCTCCAACTGAGTGTCTCTCTTTCTCACAAGACGATCAAAAAACTTGCTCGGGGAATAATCGGTACATATCACAGTCTCGAGTCCTGACACAATGAATTTGGACGGAGCCAAGAATTCGGAAATTTCACCGTTATAGCCGTGTCTCGTTATAGCAGACGGCGCAGTCTTTACTCATAGTTACTATTGATGTCTTGTCCTTCCCGTTAGACCCAGGGTTTCCAGTCTAGCCATTGCCGTTATAAACTGCTTCCCCTGATTAAGATACCGTACAATATGAACACAAACGGTATTGTGGACGTTTTTCCGTCCTGTTGGTGACATAGGGCATAGCAGGCCTTGCCAATCAAATTTTCAATCACCACGATGTCAACATGAAGACAGGACCAGACCATCACAATTCTGATGCCATTCCTGTAGGACAATAAATCGAAGATTAAGTTTGCCATCATGTCTGTTATGAACTGAATGACTCAGGCTTTGGTACATCTTCACCAGGAGCGAAAGCAGGGTGCTGATAATATCACAGTGATGCAGATAGGGAAACATACAGCGTTTGAATACACTGAGCAACACTTCCCACACCAACCATATTTCCAACTATTTCATCATACTGAAAAACTGAACAGAATTTCACAGGCCAGCAGAAGACGATCTTGAATCCTCTACGTCAATCGGTTTTGTGTTAGCCCGAACTCAAAATATATAGATATGCTGGAAAAAAGTACATTACACACAGCCGACTGATAGCCTTCAATAGACAATGTGTGAGTGTACATCACTGGTCATTTTAGGTCAACAAATTAGGTCAACTATTTGTGCCATTTTGTTCTTAATTCGGAAAACTGCGATCCCAAACCTT
>JAWQUT010000197.1:464612-472112 GCA_033807755.1 Ellobium chinense | reverse complement strand
TACGACATTATTAATTCATGGCGGCCGCCCGGAATTAATAATGTTGTAAGCCCAAAAAATGACTTTAACGAGTTACGACAATATTACTAACATGCATCGATGTGATGACAATTTACACTGTCTCACAATGGCTGACTGTATGAACAAAGTCCATATGAGAAGACCATGTGGTCCACATGAACCTCCTGTCACTACTCTCCAACTCTTGACAGGGTCAATGACCGTCAATAGGAGAAAACTTCATTGACTAATGGACATGTTTGTCTAGCACGGAACCACCTTGGACCTTTGCTGTTATGGAGGTAAGATGGCATAGAAACTATACAGTAATTGGAGCAGGTATGAAAAGACATTACATTTGTGGATGTTGTCCTTCACAAACTAAGCTTTCCCCACTCCAGTTACATTTAATACTGACCAATGTTTCCTGCAAGAATCTTACAACCAGCAATATCAACATGAAAAGTAATGTTCACAAGTGGAGATAAAGCACATCGAGAGCTTGGCGCTAAGAGGTGAGACGAGGGGAAACCGAAACCACAATGAGTAAAATGTATATTGAAAAATATTTGATATCCCGCGCATATGTAGACTGGACAGATCAGGATTTCCTCACAACCGCAGAAGACTGAAAGGGTCAAACTGTAACATGGAGACATCAACTAAGATTTTCACCACTGCTTATATGATATACTTATGATAGGATACTCCCTGGGTCCAAAGAATTTTCACAACCACTGTCAAAGAATATTTCTCTATAAAACTGCAATCAGGAAACGTTATTTCTAAACCATAAAAAGATTAGTATGTTTGTAGATTACATAAAGAAAGGACCATAACTATCACTGAAATGACCTTGAAAGAATACAACTGTGGAAGAATCTTAGGCCACAAAAAAGGGAGAAATTGACCTATCCTTTTACTCTTGTCGATATTTAATCATCAGGTAAGCATAGTATACAGTACAATGACTAAACCAGTCCATGGCGCATCTCTTTGTCTATCTCTCTACCTTACCAGTAAACAAAGACCATCACAAAGACATCCCACAATGAAAATATTCAATTCCTCGCTCATCTATCCATCTTCTTACCAGCAGCCAGCGCCGGCCTGTGACATCTAGCGACAGTGGTGCCAGCCACACGGGGAGAGAAATGCCAGAGCAAATAGCAGCTGCCTGAGGACTGGGGGTTTGTCAGTCCCACAGATAAACACTCTCTACTCCTCTTCCATTGCTGTCACCACCACCACCACCACCACCACCATCACTGCTGCTGTCGCTGTCGTGGCTGTCACCAACGCCAAGATATTCTCCCCTACCCCCATCCTTTTTTTCCCTGGTTCCCTCGCCCTCTCTCCTCTGTCTTGCTCAATCAAGTCATTTTGAAGCAGTATCGACGCAGTGAAGGTTACCACGGTAATGGAGAGGTTATCAGTGGCCTACAACTGCCAGCTCACGCACCCGTGTGGAAAATTATCAATAAACCTCGGGACAATGTCTCTCAAAATAGTGCTCTGCCCCTCACAATGTTCTTTCTAAACCTCAATTTTAGTCATGATTAATATCCGTATTGTTTGTGAAATGTGGAGCTAGAAAATGTGTTTATCTATTTTCAGATAACTGCTATTCTTAGCGTAACAGCTGATCAACCAAACCGAGAATGAAAATAAAGAAAATTCGTAAGGTATATCGCTCTATGTCCCTAGTCCGGAATTTCGGCTTTCCGGCCCGTAGCTAGCAACCATAAACCCTGCTTAAATGAAACAGGAACGTCTGTCTAATTTCTACATTTTCCAAAGAACAAAATCCTACATTTACTTTAATTTCTTTAATTAACTGCAACTCTTTTCATCACAAATTATTTCTTCTTCCCGCGGAATTTCGATTTAGCTGAAGCAACTGCACTATTTTCAATGTACGAAAACAAACTTTTGTTGATTTTTATAACATTCTCCCAGCGACTTGCCTACTGTTCTGTGCACCCTCTAGCCTCGATGCTTGTTTTTCTCATGTCGTATTCCACGCTTCCTGGAAGAGCAGCCATCTACGACGAATTACAGATGGACGAGAGGGAAATACTGATAGCGTCAAACGGAGGGCAAACGGCTGAGGAAGGCGAGACAATTCTAAGACTGGAAAAGACGTGTGTGGAAGCAGGCAATGGCACCAAAAGCAAGGTGGATGAGTGATGAAATAGTCAGAATAAACCAGATAAATATGGACAACATCACAGAGGATCCTGACAGGGCTTTTGCGAAGGAGGACAGACCTATCCAATGTGCCATAAAATCGGGCCTAAGGTCTAAATAGGCCAAGTAAGTAAGTAAGTACAAGAATTGGCAAGAATTGGTGTACTAGCCCACTGTAGGTAGAACTAGGATGTCGGCCATTTAGTCAGAACAGTAACAGAGCAAAACAAATGGATGGCAACATGG
The DNA here is from genome assembly GCA_033807755.1 of Ellobium chinense. Taxonomy (NCBI): domain Eukaryota; kingdom Metazoa; phylum Mollusca; class Gastropoda; order Ellobiida; family Ellobiidae; genus Ellobium; species Ellobium chinense. The sequence continues at coordinate 469,676 of JAWQUT010000197.1, read as the reverse complement.
CTCCGCCAACTACATTGACAGAGGAGTTGATGTCGTGAGTAGATAGGAAGAGGACTAACTCATCACTTCTTTCAGCCCATCATTTTGCCAGGAGATAGAAAATAGGAAGGAAATTAATTATAGCAACATAAATAATAATAATAATAATAAACAGCACAAAATCCCCGACTCTGAGGGCCTTTGGGGCTTTCCACAAAACCCTTTATCCCTTAACACACCATCAACTAAAAAGTAGAAAGACACTATCAACACCATTGGAATATTCTACTTTTTTGGCGAGCAATATAGCAGTCAACCTAAGGCATTCATTACATGATTCTTAAATTTCCAAGAAAAAAAAAAAAGGCGAAATCGCTCTGTCATGTATTTTGTCAGAAGAAGTTAAAAAAAAAACTGATGGCATCACTTTTTCTCAGTAACAGCCCAGAATATCCTCGATGTCTAAAAGTTAATGTGGAAATAATATTGGCCGCCACAGGCAAGTTTTATTGGCATGCTTGCGAAAACACTATCAAAATGAGGACCGCATCAGACCGTAATTTAGTCGCCTCCCCTCAATCACATGCTCAAGGGAGTGAGCAATAAATTGCCATAAAGCGGAGATGGTGACCAAGCAGCGTGTTCAGCTCTTGGGTATTTATAACTGTGGGTTGTTTTTTAACATGCAGTGATTAACCAAAAAGCGTGATTAAACGGAGCTGACTGTAGTGTCGGGTAAATGGAATATGGCGAGAAAAAGTCAATATCTGGGCTAGATGTGAGTGAAGTCCTCTCATCTGCTCTCTACTGACAGTGTAAAATTTGCTGTTGGCCAATTATCGCGGAGGAAAAAAAACCAACCAGCCAGAATGAGTTGCTAGAAGTCGCTAAGTAACGTCAACGAGTAGTGTAGCAACTGATGGAGGATTCTGGAGATAAAAACTGCTGCTCAGAACTCGCTGATGGAAGTCCAGACCACAGTTTAAATGTCAGAGAGAATCCCAGTTCTTGTAAACACTCACGTGAAGGATGGTCTAATTAATCTCTGTAACATAGGAAGATAATGTCCATGGCATAGGAAAAACAAGAAACCACAAGAAATTAACTTTTCTTCTTTTTATATTTGATATTTCTAATGCAGATTGCTTCTCTGATTGATGTAAATCTCTGAAAGACACCAACATTATCTGATTTCTAAATTTTCTATACAGGGTGTATATAAAATAAACAAACTGGTTACATTAAAGACTTTTACTGCACTCTACTTCAGTGGCTGGACTTTCCACTTGAGGGTTTAATAAAGGCGTAAGTCTGAGTTTGTTCAGCCCCACTCAGCAGACTCCAAGCACCAATGTGACATTCAGAGGAGACAACTCTCCAGACAAGCGATAATCTTCATACAAAAGAGGTGAAATGACAAGCGGCAGAAAGGAAGGAAAATCAATAGCAAGACGATGCCCCGTTTTGTTGAGTGCAGTCATTTTTTTTCTATCGCACTGGGAGCCAGCCGTGACATTATCTTATCTTCCATCAGTGGCGGACCGATATCTCAATATTTAGGTATCGCACTATTCGGCCTTCATGTTGTCAGTATCGATTCCACGTCAATTCTGGCATTCGGTAAAAAGCAGGCGTATAATCATTTTTTATGCCTTACCGAAGTCAATAAAGAAAAGTTGGAATGAGAGAAGTGCGACAATTTCACTACCTTTCCATACAGCTGCAAGAACAGGCAATCTAGATTAGACAAACTGTCAGGGTTTAATCGGAAGTATCGAAGTGGTATCGAAACTCCAGAGCTTGAGTTTTGACACCACCACAGAGATTGCTGGGAATTGAAAGCTCGATACTCTGAAACGATACCACCCGCCACTATCCACTGTGTGGTGAATCAGAAGATCGATACATGAATGGGGTTAGAGTAGTTTGGTTAGATAACTGGTCTCAATGTATGATGTAGAGGAGAAAAAATACCAAAAAATATCAAAACATGGAGTTAGACACTGCGCACTAAAACTAAAGGCGGTCAATAGATTTGATGATGGATGAGTCTGGAAAAAACTGACTGGTGGTGATGGAGGAGGGAGGTAGGTAAAAACAATGTGGGTGAAAAAAACATGAAATCCTGGAGGAAAGAGTGCATGAAAACGTGACAGTGTGAGAGAGTGTACGTGAGTGTGTTTGTGCAGGGCGGAGGAGACCGGGGGTCTCACAGAGTATAAAATAATATAGATGTATCGGTCATGCGAGAAAGTGGATCATATGAGGCAGACTGTGGAAGAGGATCAGATTTCCTCTATCCCACCGTCCCCAACCCAGCCCTTACATGCAGTACTAGTAAATAGTGGAGTTTGTGTTTATACAGTCATAGAAAAAACAACACACACACACGCTTTTAATTTCGGTACATTCAGTCACGAACAAAAACAGGGAAGAGTAATAGAGCAACTATCACAGACTGCAGAGTGCCTCCTCCCCCTCCCCTCTCCCCCTTTCTTTCCCTCAAAAGAAAAATGCGAAAAACAGAGCTGTCATTAATTAATGAGTGTTCTCTTGATAGGGAAAACATTTTTTTCTAATTTAAAAAAAATGGAGAGGGCAATCCCTTTATCTATCTTGTTTTTGTACATTTATGGTAGTGTGCAAACATATACAAATCCTCGGAGAACTGCCTTCTTTCATACATCAATTGCTACAAAAATTACCAGTACCAATTTAATCATTTTTAATGGCAAGTCAATATTCCATTTGCTTTTCCACTTTCAGGTTTTCTCACTGAAACCATTCAAGAGCTGCACGACTTGAGAAACATCACGGGCCACAACAGTGAATTCAGTCCAATCACAGCTTCACATCGGAGCGCACTTTGTCTCTCATTTCACCGGTAAATGATTGTCTACTTACTACTGTCCCTCTGTATGTTACATTAAACGAAACTTGATCTCAACACGTGTTGAATTTAAAACAAGACAGAACACCCATCAGAGTCGAGCCAGTGTCAACGGCCAGTATTTTGTCTCCCCTTCCGACTGTATCGATGGAACGGCCCAAATTTGTAAATATGTACTCCTATCTCCAACAAATTCTACCTCGATGACACAAATCCAGCAATCGATGATAAACCACTGGTTCAAACTCCTCAAACAAAAGCTGAAAACATGAAGCACAGACAATCTCAAAATCAACAGAGTCCGGCGGGCCGGCTCACGACTATTCAATTAGTTTTGGAACCTGCCGTGGCCCTGCCTAGGCTACTGACAGTGATAATGTTCTCTGCCTGCCGAGGTGGTACAGCCTATTAGGACCAATTATTGATTAGTTCTTCCTCCTCCTCCTCCTCCTCTTCTTCTCATAGAAATTCATGAGCAGCATTTTCCACTTGACTTTAGGGCATTCTCAGAGGTGAGGTATGAGACGGGTGTGAGGAAGGGGTTAAAACATGACACATGAAAGTCATGACCCTTTTAGAGTGTCAGGAAGTCAAAGAGCCGAAATACTTCCTAAAAACTGATAGCTTCCTCTGAAGACCTTTTTTTCCTCACTCTCCGAGTAAGAGTTTCTCTACTCTAAGAGATGAGTCTGGGGTTCTGTGCCAAGGTATCTGTATTTGGAAGACATGAATCAAAGTGTGACCCAGCCCCTTTAGAGTGTCAGGAAGTCAAAGTACCGAGACACTTGCTAGACAGAGCATCTTCTTCTGAAGATCGTCTGTTGCCTCGCTCTCCGACTAAGTTTCCTATCTCTCTGAAGTGTGACACAAGAGGCTGCGGGATTGTGCCAGGACATCCGGGAATCATCACAGGAGTGTCCCAGTCCCTATGGCGTGTCAGGAAGTCAAAGGGCGGAAACACTTATTAAACGGAGTTTCTTCCTCTGAAGATATTCTGTTGTTTCGCTCTCGGAGTTAGAGTCTCCTAACTTTCAGAGGTGTGGCACAAGAGGGCTTGGGAGCCTGTGTCAGGACACTCAGGAGTCCTGACCCAAGTGTGGCTCAGCGCCTTTAGAGTGTCACGGAGTGGAAGAGCCGAAACACTTGCAAGACCGAGAAGTTTTCTTCTCAAGATCTTTTGTTGTCTCACTCTCTGAGTTACAGTTTCCTATCTCTCAGAAATGTGGCACAAGAGGGGTTAAGGGCCTCTTCCAGGGTCCTCTTAATACGTAACATTGTGTGATTTTTCCAATTCTCTCACCCATTAATATAAGTCCCCTCTTCACCCCACATCCCCCTCCCCCATCGCCCCCGCAGTAGCCCATAACAGCGCCATCCTCTATCTATCTAGGACCGTTACTAAAGTACTGTTTATTGTGAATTGGGTTGCTCCCTCTATATGCCTTGCCTGCCAGCGGCGGGATGCGGATCTGCCATCTATATAGTGCATTTGTGTTTATTACACCTCCATGAGGAAACATTTTCCTTGCATACGGACAATACTGAATGAATTAGTTATAGACAATTTATGTTCCTCAATTAAAAAAAAAAAATGCCCGCAATGAGGATTGAAACTGAACTATTGGCTCTCAAACCCAGTGTTCTCACCACTGATCTATCGAGTCGTTGAGTTCACAGTGCCAGCAAACTAGACTAAACTGCATGTCCAGGTGTGAGTAACATCTCAGCTGCTGTTTTCATCCGTCCCTGTCATAAATGGACTATAAATAGAAGATTAGCCGCCGGGACATTGAAGCTAGCATGCGATGCAATAAACTTCTCTCCAACATTTACAGATAATATCAGCACATAAGTCAAAAACATATAGCGCAGCGGTGCTAAATTACAACTCCTCTCCCATCAATTTCAGCTGTTTCCCTACCTCCTTCTGTGTACAGCTACCTAGTCAAATTTATAGCCCAGCTATTATCGCCATATGAAGTTGCGATTAAGCGGGATTTGCTTCTGTGAAAGTGGTTTTGTTGTTTTTTTTTCCCACGAGGAACTAAATTTTCAGGAATTTCCCGAGTTCAGTTTGACTCGGAAAAATTACTTCCCGCGACTAAACGTTCTTGCGTTCAAATTACTTTTCGCAAGAGCTTATTATGAATTATGACCTATAAGGAAACGAAAGTCCGTTTCGTTGTGTTGTTTTG
>JAWQUT010000197.1:435917-447920 GCA_033807755.1 Ellobium chinense | reverse complement strand
ATCAGTTATCAAACTCTTCACTTTTGGTTGGAAACCTCTGTTCCCTTGCTCTATTTCTCTGTATCAGATCTACTTCGTGAAGTCGAATTACTGAGCCGGTCGCCTAAAATTCGAGTTTGTGAGACTTAATTTTATTGAACATAGAAATATTGTGAGGGATTCTGCTTCTCATATTGAAAGGATGGCACACAAACATTTATGTGGGATGCAGCGTTATAAGTCGACATGGATGACTTCGTTTATGGTATTGTTTATATAAAGATTTACTCTGAAGTAAGTATCGGTGTCCATACTGGAGTAATTCAAAATACTTAAAGCTGTTTTGTCACCTGTTATATCTTTTAACATGTCAGGACTAGCCTTTACCTTCTTTATTTTGGACCTGCATGCTAAATCCATATCATGAACCATTTCATTCTGATCTTCACGCTCGAATAATTTCTTGTTAATCATTTCCTCAACACTGTGCTTTGTGCTCATGCCTTGGCTTTTCTTTCCAGACCGGCACTCAAAGTAAGCAACAGACATCTGCTGCGGCCAGGCAGGAAGTGAGGTCATCAGAAACAGCGTCTGTGCCCGGGGAGTCCAGCCGTTCCCATTCAGTAACGCAGATTACAAACGGGACTCGACACTGTGAGATTATTCCTTACGCAAATATGGACACCAACGGCAATTTGATGCCTAAACTTCCAGCAGGGTCTAGGCCAAATGTGGAAGAGAGTTCCTCATCTGTTGTCTCTTCCACGACAGACTGCGCTATGATGCCCAGAAATGCAGCAGCAAGCGTTACCACAGAGGACGTGGAACCTACACCCAGAGATGGTTCAACTTCGAACTCAGAAACACTTACTCTAAGCGACGGCTCTGTGAAAGCGGGCAGTGACGTCCCCACGTCAGAGGCAGGATCAACAAGTTCCCACTCCAGTAGTAATAACGGTGCAAGGGCCAGTTCAGTAACCAGTTTCCAGGACCCTATTGTTCCGCGGCAGTCAACGAACGCAAAATTGCGGAGTTCGTCAGTTCCAAAGTCTGTTGCCAGTCTAAACTCTAGGCAGAAGCCCGGCAAGGCTGCGTGTCGGTCTCGATCCACAAGTCATCACAGCAATTCCAGCACGGACAGGGCTGAAATGAACCGCAGACAGAACGGGCCGAACGGGTATGAACGGAATCATTTCAACAGGCAGGGAAATCCTCCTCGCTATCGCCGCCCTCGCGCAGTCTCCAACATTGAGCCGCCTCCTTATGGCATGTACCCACAGAAGTATTCTCAGCCAGTCATGCCTAGACCTATGCCAAATAACCTGTTTAATGGACAGATCGGCAACCATTACGAACCAGTGAACAGATGGAACCGCTCACCACATTTTGGATCATATCCGGGTGATGCTCAGTACAGACCCAGCAGGGCCTGGGACGGCAGGGATCAGAGACGGACATCGCTTGCAGGAAGTTATGGTCCAATTCAAAGAGACTTAAGAGCACCAGGAGGTCAGAATGGCAACCGGCTTCCTGCTCCTCGCAGACACAGGAACTATGGAGTCTCGGACTTTCCACTGACAATGGGAGCAGAGAGCACCCAGTTCACCCAGCAGGCAGCGGGTGATGAGAACGGTACACGTGGAATGCAACACAGATGGGCCGAGATAAACGGCCGAAGAGCGGAAAATCATGGCTTCCGTTCCATGGACATGGGGGGCCAAATCAACAGCCTTGAAGGAGAAATAAATTGTCACAGGAACATTGAACGCAATAGCAGATATGAACAATTCCATTCCCAAAATTCGAGAGCAGAATCTTCCAAATATCGACAAATGGAGAATCTACCGGCACATCTAGCGCCCCATCAGTTTACAAATGGCTTCAGTTCCCAAGTCCCAACACAAGAAACTCTTCAATATCCACCGCCAGTGGACCACTACAGACCTGTCGCAGGTACCACTGCTAATACCAGGCAGAGGCACTATCAACAAACCCAGGCAGCACAACCGCAGAGAACTTCTCAAGACTTTCATCAGAGTTTGCAGCCCACTTGTTGGGAACGGACATCAGAGATTTATAACAGGGGTAAAAGTCCAAGTCATGATTTTCAAACTCGTAGTCAAAGTAGCATCGTCCCAGCTCCTTCAAGGTTAAATCCCGTCATTGAAAGGCGTTCAGAATCCGCTTGTGCCTTGAGTGGACGAAGCCTTGCTTCCGCACATGGAGAAATTTCTTATGGAGCATCTAGTTCACAGACTTTTCCCCAAAGATCTGAAGCCATGAACGGTACAGCAAATATACCCAGCATGATCAGAGAAGGTATGTACGACAGATACACGACAGACTCGAGCAGACCACAACTGGCATCGCTGCCTTTTTCAGCTCCATCATTAGTCTCTGATCAAAGCTATCCACACCATCTTCTAGATCGTGTTCAAACAAAATCACAATTCCCGTATAGCTCAGATATACAGACAGGATATTGCACAAACTCAAGGACTAGCGACTTAAGTCGCACATCTCTCGATCAATCGAAAGCTGGACCTGTTTCTCAGACAAATGGGCACGGGTTGCCTTCAAACAGCCTCATGCTTCAGGGAAGTGCAGACCAAAGGAGAATCCAAGAACTTGAGGTGCATAATGCTGCTTCCAGGAGTGGAGTTCGGGACAGTTTGTCACGTGATGAGCAGCAGTGTGCCAATACACTTAATCCACAAGCTCCATCTATCACTACGATTGGAGAAGAAATAAAAGAAGAGATGGCTAGAGCGCGAAGGATGTCAATTCCAATGAACACTGGTTCAACGGACGTAAAATCCCATCTGAATCCACACGCCACCGAATTCTCACCAACTCTGAGAGATAGCCTTGGGAACCCGTACGTTATGACCAACAAAAAGGGTATGTGCTACTTTCGACCAAAGCATGACTCCAATCCAAACTTCGTCATCCAGGCCGACCCACATTCCGATCTGCACACATCAGCCAGGAGAGTAGATCACACTACTGACATTGGACTGGCTGCACATGCCCCACCAAGTTATGATTCAAATGTTGTTCCCATTTCTTGCCACACTGGCCAAGCTATAAACAGTAACAACATGACAGTTTCCTTTGGACAACAAGCCCATGCAGAACGCTGCGTTCACGAGCATGACTTGTCATGGAACCCACAGAACAGCGGAACAACACTTGCTTCAAACTCTTCAGTAAATCTGGTTTCATCGGCCTACAGCTCTGACATGCACGTGTCATCCACAAGATTTATATCTGAAAATGCTCCACTTCATGCTGCCAGAAGCTACACAACGAGCACCAATCATCAAGAGCCTCTGACAACTTACACGGGATCGGTACACTCTTCCTATGAACAAGGAGAGCTCAGTTATGGTCAGCAAACATTCATGGCTCCTACAGATCGATCGGGTATGCTCTCCACGGCAACATCACAAGAAAGCACTGTACCAACCCAAGATTATGCTGCCCAAACCCCTCAGCCAGTTCCTACTATGTACGCCCCGGGATACAGCACTCCAACCATTTTGCAGGGTACTCCAGTTACACCGTACCTCGGCCAAGAATTCTTTTCATTCCTTATGCAGCCTCCAGCTGTATCTACACTAATTCACTCTGCCCCTATCCCTATCCATACGCCATTGATGGCACCACAAGGACATCTCGTCCAATCAGCTCCCGCGCCTGTCATTGTCACAACCAACTTAACAGCAAACCCTTCGGAGACGACGCAAGCTCCTGTCTTTAACCTTCAGGCATTTTACGCGATGGAAGAGAGTAACCCTTCAAGATATACGCCTTTCTTAGATTCCAGCTTAAACGAGATAAAAACTCAACAGGACAGTCATGATACTTATCATGATACTTATAATTATGATTCAACACAAATCCCGGAATTGTTGAACTGTACTGTGTCCAGATCACACGAAAACGCAGTGCAAACTGTGTCCAATCTACAGAAGAAAATAGAAGACGCTCTCCGCTTGGTGCAGACAACGCTTCGTACTGACAGTGAGCAACTGAACAGTGTTGCAAGGATGGAAACAGAAAGTGCAGGACAAGTCAGTAGTGTTAGTGTAACAGCGAGTACAAATGTCACATGTGCCAGTCTGAGTGAGAGCGTAACACCTGTCTCCGAAGCCTCTGAGGAGGCTGGGCAGATTCGGACAATCATTGAGAATTTGAAATCAAGGAACAGGAATGGATGTGCGTGCATTTCTGGATCTGCTTTAATGTCAGTACCAGAGAGTCAAGCGCCTATTCTACACAGATGGTTGATATTGTTCATTATGGTTGCTGAAACGATAGAACAAGTCGAGGCCCCTCTGTCCATTCATGATATGGCGGAGCTGATTCCGGTACATTGGCGGGAGTATTTCTGCTCCGAACAGAACTTGCAGGAAATGTTCCTGATGCTGAATGATTTGACTATAATCTTGGCTAGAGGAGAAGACATTACACCTGAATTAGTCGAAAGCATCGAATGTGTCCGTGAAAGACTGCAAGCCTGGAGCACCCTTGTGACTCCTAGTATGCACGTGGATCCTGATAATGGCGCACGAAGAGACGCATCCTTTGATTATCCGACTGCTGTCGGGAACGATCCCCAGCCTGCTGATACCACAACCGTTAACTCATCTGGCAATGCAATTTTGTCGGGTGCCGAAGCCCCTTTGCCAGTGAGGGGGGCAACTTCAGAAGTTCAGAATGTAGCGACCGAAGCTGGTTCCGAATTATCCCAGGCTGAAAGTAGAACATCGCCACCGGAAAACGTTGGCCCAGAACTGGCAACCAGTACCACCAATGAGGTGATTAGCCTCAACTCGGCAGAGGCTGTCCCACCCACCAATGCAGCCACCAGACCTACCTCTCCGACAGCGACAGCTCAAGCCACGTCCCAACACCCGGACAGCCAATCAGAATTTGTCTCAGCTGAGGCAACCAATGGTCCTCAAAGGGATGGAGCTACATGGGCCTCCAGAGTCTCTGCGAATATATCAAGGGGCGGCGATCATCAAAGGCGGGGATCTCTCGGTAACGTCAATATTGAGGGTAGAATCTCGTATTTCGAGCAGAATGGTCGGTCCAGGTCAGGTGGAAACAGGAGAGGCTCAGGAGCCAGGGACCGAAGATGTTGAGATGTATCGTTGAACAGCTGAATGTTGATAAGAATTCTGAAACAGATTTTACTTTCACTGATGTACCTTTTTTTGTATTTTAGAAGATACTTTGAATTGCCATTTTATTCCTCTAGTTTATTCACAATTTTGATTTTATGTTTCCATGTATAGATATTCAGTAATATATTGTAAAAATTGTCGATTAATTTTTGTTTGTCTGCGTCCTGCATTTTTGCAAACTGTTTTGTTCATGGCAAAGTTTTACTAATGAGTATGTGACTTCCGTTCTTAATTATTGTCTTTTGATCCTTACTTGTACCACATGTTTTATTGGAGAGATTTTTAGTATTAAACAATAATATATGAAAATGTAATTTTTTTCCCTATTGCCTATACTATAGTCTACATCTGTTCGTTGTTGGCTCATGGTCTTTTGTTGTGATCCTGTTCTTCTTTGCTGTTCTTTTTTTCCAGTGGGTGTCCCGTTGGTATTTTAGATATTTGTCAGTGCGTGTTGCTGCCATGGGCGATGGCACCATAATATGGTGGTTTCAGTGGTGGTTGCAGTGGTCGTTGGTGTTTAAAAGTGTAAATTTTAATGCTACCTTAAATCACTGGTAGTGGATATATGGTTTGGTTTTTGGCAATGTGATGAAAGTGCAATCCTCTCCTTCAAGATGTTTTTCAGTTCAGAATCAAAACAACGTAACCATTTTTTTAATAAAATACCAATTCTATTTCACATTTTTGATCTTTTGAAAGCAAGTCTTTACAAGGGCAAATTTGTCGTTCAAAATATGAAAAAAACAACAAAACTCAAAAACACAAACAGTTCATGTATCACAACATTCAACTTGGCAAAATGTCACGAAATATTTTTGTGTCATCTGGTGCTATACTATGAGGCAATACAGCACCGTCATTAGCACATTGAAAAAAACGCATTCCTCAATGTTGACGTATGAAATAGTTTTCCAAAGAAATGAAGCTGGGCAATGTGCAGTCCCATTTTCGGCGTTTTACGGAGATGGCCCGTATGCACCAACATTAATATACTACAGAAGACGCAAACATTTGTATGAACTTTCACAGCAACCACATTATGACGTCACTTTGTGCCGTCTTTTGGAGGAAAAAAACGACATATTATACCGTTCGGACCTTTGTATAGAGCTTAATTTTCTTTAACTTTCCATCTTGAGTTACTCTCTCGTAGTTTTTTTATAAGTTTCCATAATGTCCATGGTAACAGACCGTATACGTCATTAACTGAGTGACGCAACGCGAACTTATTTTTCTGCAATTTCTTGTAAAACTAGGATTTTGGTGCAAACGGTAGTTTTCCGTAAAATGCTCCCATCTTTAACGCCCTGACCATAATTATGGTGTGATCTAATTACAGGAGTTATATTTCTGCCGTTGGAAACAATGATGAGCTGTGGATTTATGATGGTCTTGTCAGACTCCGCATGCTCAAATAATTTGACGTTGTCTAGTGATCTCCTCAACATGTGAAAACTTGCAACTGCTTGTTGAGCATTCACCTTAATGTGCCGCTGCCAATTAATTACAAGAACCAATATTTATCACTTGGACACCATTTCTCACTGCTAAAACCTAGACATCTGCTGGGAACAAGGATGGACAGTCAGGAATGTGAACATTTGTTCAGCGCTTTTGCTGTGGAGCGAGTTGAATTTGAGGTTGTCTGATTTCAAATCCAAATTCCTGGCTATCTGCCAACTTTTGCTTCATCTTGGATATTAGAGTATATTACAGACTGATTTTCACAGCATGATGATTTCATAATTTGATCCACATTAAAACTGAAGTAAATATATATATAATATATATTTAATTAGAATGTGTAACAAGCAATTTTCTCGTCAATCTTCAGGCCTCCTCAGTCGACATTCATGAGACAGAGATGACAACATTATCAAATGTAAAATGATTTTCCTCCTTGTGGTATACAATCAAATTTTGCGGCAAAATCAATGCCAGGTTCATGGTTATTTTTTCATAGTCTACAGGATCTGCACAATCTGGCAAGATTTTTTTTACCTGCCTTCATCAGCAAAACCAAATGTTCTTGTGACAAGACCACAGCAAGTAACAATATTCAATTACCAAAATATATGTCACGCCATTCTAAACAGTGGACTTAAGTATACAGTAAAAGGAGCAGCGATGTGCAAAAGTTCTTAATTTAGAAATCTCAAGGTTGAGGTTTTCATGTTGCTTGAGAAATAAAATACAACCATGGACAAAAAACAAAAAAAAAAATCAACCCTTGCTAAATGATACCACCTTGAAAAAAACTGACAGCTTGTGCATTAACGATGGAATCTCTTACCATCGCAAAACCTACTTCAGAACTCTGCATAACAGAAGCTGATTCTCATTCCAGATATTTAGACGTGCACAGCAAAATCTTTCGCTGAACTCATAGCCCACTGAATATTGTGTTTTGAGGTTTTTTAAAATTTCCTTTGTATGTGCCGCCTTAGTAAGTTTTCAACAAAAATTCAGTAGGCTGAGTTGGGGATGCCCCCTCTCCCCACCCCCTCAAAAAAAATATCAAAAAGGAAGTTGGAAAAAGAGTGGCGTCAATCATTTTCTCCGAACATTTAGGCAGTAAGTACAAGTCAATGACGAGTTCATTACGGGACAACATTCTGTTGAGAGTATAAGAGCCTTTCAAAAAAGTGACATATCGTCAAAATAACATAGAATAACATAAAATACGATATCAAAAGAGTGACACATATAAAAAAAATAACCTGAAAACAAATGAGTGACAAATCAAAAGAGTGATACATATATATCAGAGGAGTGATACAATGAAGGATAAACCCATACACGCTAATAGACAATAAGTAACCATAACTACAATTATCAGTTCGTTGCAAGGTTTCCTTTTGTTTGTACAGTTTACTGATTTCTTGATTAATTTTCTTGTGATGTTCTGCAAACTGGCTATCTACAATAGACCACAGTCCAGTGATGTGGTTATATGCGTTCTGTGACAGCTATCTCGTCTCTATCATTTTAGGATCTTATGACTTGATAATCCTCATGTTACCCATGTTCCCTCACATTTGACAACCCTTACATTTTGTCACTCTTATGATATTGTCACTTTTTTATTACAGAATACAGTATTCGTTTCAGTCTAATCAAACTCATTTCCTACTTGTCACTGTTTTCTTCTGTCATACTCTCCTTATGTCACTCTTTATACATATCGCCCAGATTGTTAACTCGCATATGAGCATTTCCATTTATTGGTGGAATATATAATAAGAATATAATAAAAACACAGGTGATGTGGGCATCCACAAGTTCACAAGATCATAATTCACTTATTCCTGATAGCATTTACCCTTCAGAATCTTTTTCGATGGCACTCTCGAATGCAAGAAATGCAAATTGCTGTCGTCCATGATTGTGTATCTGAATTTTTTTTGGAGAGAATGTGTGAAAGATAGAAAGTGCGATCATCAACTTTGTCAAGCGCCTAGAGCTCATTTATGAGGAGTGGGCGCTATATAAATATTCTTTATTATTATTATTATTATTATTATTATTATTATTATTATCTAACTTTAGAGAAGATGCTTCATCCCCAGATTAAGAATGGTTCATGTTCTATCTGTTCAGCCATCAGGCAACTGAGATAATCCACTGAAAACGAAATATGACGATGAACTTTCTAGGAAAGGTGAAGAAATCTGCTCCCCGTCGATTTGTCAGCGGACGATTTACAAGCAGAATGACATGAGAAGAGAGAGACACGACGAAACCAGATTATGTGCGAGTAGTCTAGACAAATTCATGTCAACGTGAGCAAAGAGGCATGACATGTCTGCTGATTTACGGGAAAAAATGATATATACTAAACTGTCAAATTTACTTTGTTTTTGTATCTTTATATCTATAGAGCGTACTGTTCTCTGTCCAGCTGGGATATTCCCCCGAAGCTTTTAGAGTTTCCGAGATAACCACCATAATAAATATAATAAATATGCGTCTGTGAGTAACTGATAAACTGAGGAAGAACACTAACGTTTTTGTTTCGTTTCCTGTAAAATTATGATTTTGACCCATAAAATCTTTTTTTCCCCCCGTAAAACGGCAACTGTGGCCCCACCAACTTCTTTTCTTTAAAAAAACAAATCACTGCACACTCGTCTGATATATCATGAAAGCAGATAATTTCAGGAACAAGGGAGATAAAGAATGACAAGTCCTGTTGCTCTTTCTCACCACAATCACTGACTTAAATTTAAAAGCATTCAGAGGCTCGACAAAGAATAGTTGTAAAGAATGCATTATAAAAAAAAAACACCAAAGAAAAAATGAACACAAATTTCTTGAGACAATTATAGTAAAAATGGCGACCTGTGCCACTTGTCGAAGAATCTGATTTATATCAGCTGCGATTTGAAGCATTTGCTTTCATTGGCTGACTCAGGGTTTTCTTCTTCAGAGTCAACTGCCGAATAACTCACTCATTGGTGGGTTTCTGGGGCACGAATTTGAGTCCAATGAACATAATGATGAGAAAGGTGACCATAGTCCCACCCAGGCCGATAGCACACTCCCACAGCTCCCCGCCCGACAAGGCAAACGTCTGTAGGGCTTGCTCACCAGTCTTCACACACGTGGGGGTCAAGGTCGTGTTGCACTCAAAGTCCAGGTCCTGAATTTCTATGATGCACAAAGCCTGAAATCCCCAGCGGAGGTAGGAACCCTGTGAGATCCATTTGGTGCCTGGAAAAATACAGCAGGAAGAATCATTCCTTTATTGTTCCCTACAGCAACACTAGGCGTCTTGGATGAGTAATGATACACCAAGCAAAACACTACCAGGAGCTCTGTGTGTGTTAAGGAAAGAGACTTTGGGAGTGAGGGCACAGACCTGATCAAAAGGTCTTCCAAAGATTCTTCTCAACTATGCCAGTGAGTATGAGTAGACCATTGTAAATGTGTGACCATTCTTAACTGTGCAGGCGAATGCTGTAAATTCAGTCTGATCTTCATTCTGATTTTTTAAAGAGTTATATTGTATTGTATATTGGACGTTTCGCTGGTAACGTCGACCAGTGAAACCACCTCTGTAAGGGGGTAGTTTTCCAAATAAAGTATTATTTTTATTATTATAATTATAATTATTATTATTATAGCAAGTGCAGGGGTGAAAACCGAGTCTACCTGAAAGCATGTTGTCAATGTTGATAAGAAACCCGGCACTCATGATGAATAACGAGAACAGGGTCTGTGCGAGAACAGACGAGATCTGGAATGTCGGCAAGATGGTGGCTGACATCATAGCTAGGCAACGGGATGTAAACACAGAGACTGAGACGAAGAGGAAAAACTGAAAATAAAATTAGCTAAAATTAAACATCGGCAGATCATGTGCCTTGCTTAGTTAGTTCTGACTGCTGTAACTATTTATTGACCTGAATGTTGTTTGTTTGTTTATTTACTGCTGTGTGTCTATCTGTCGTTGAATATTCTGTTGTATGTTGCAGTTGGCAATAATATCACAGCTGTTTTAGTTGCTTTGATGATATTGGTGGTGTATACAGTTGCTTTGGTAATGTGTTTTTCTTTAACTTACTGTGTTACTATCCACTATTCATTCAAATTACTGTGCACCGAGTTCACATTACACTAGTGAATAGCTGGAACATTCCTCATAACAATATCAAGTAATGGTGCCTGTTCTAATCATGACATTAAATCAGGAAGAGCACATCTTCCAAAAGACAATCCAAATAAAAACACAGCAAAGCAAGGAATATGATTGATGTCTCAGTTTTAAACATCCTCTTTTCTAACTGACACAGATTTCTATCGTTTGGATATTCATAGCTCTCTAGACTAGTTATCCTATTTGGACGCGTCCAAGCATTCAAATAATATGTCCCTAAATGAAGAATATCACGGATGGGTTGTTTTTATCTAGTCTCTATGTGACAGTGAAATCAGACAACATCATTTTGAGGCAAAGGCTGCAGCTGCTGCTATGTAAAACATTCACTTTCATTGGTTGATGTAGAATCTCTTACTTCCGGGTTTATTTCAGGATTTCCGGGACCGTAACTCACCATAAAGCAGGTGTATGTGTCCACCTTGAGACCAGCCATGCCGTAGACGGGAATACAGTAGATCAACACATACAACAGGTGGAACGGGACGTCACTCAGCACCTGGAGAGAGGTCAACAGTTAGGAACCTTCGTGATGATAATGATGATGATGATGATGATGATGATGATAGTGATGATGATGATGACGATGATGATGATAATGATAACGATATTGATAAAAGCCTTAGAGCCGAAACGTTTAGATGTAATTTTCGATCTTAATTCTTTACTAGATTTTTAATAAATTCCTTGAATTAGGTATTTTCAGCTCCATCACGTGACCTAGGAAATCTTGCTCACACGTTGGTTTGTTTACATGCTCTGCTCATGTATGATTACTCGTCATTTATCAAATAAATATCCTAGCAATCCCTAGATCACGTGGTGTAACTGACCCGTCTGAAAATACCTCATTAAGGTTGAGCTTTTAATTTTTCTCAGTTTTAAATGATAATGATAATGATGATGACAGTGATTAATTCAGCTTTCCAAATCAGCCAGCGAGGATAGACAGTGTCCCGTATTGATGATGGCCAGAGAACGAGCATCGAAAGAGTGAATGCCTGAGTAATGTAAGTAGTTTTTGGTAAACAAAGTGTTGTGAGTGGAACACAGAGCCATAGCGAGGAAACAGAGAGGGGAGGAGAAAATGAAATGTTCTTTTTTTCAATTACTGATCTTCATTTGGCATGAACATCGACATCTTCATCTCCCTTCTTCTTCCTCCCC
>JAWQUT010000197.1:415052-430607 GCA_033807755.1 Ellobium chinense | reverse complement strand
CCCCCCCCCTTTTGCTACGCCACTGCAGATAAACTCTCGAACTCCAGAATGACTTCCTTACCGGAAACTATTTTGATTTGTGACGGGTCAAGTGCTCACTGACTCAAGTTCAACACAAATCATAAGCTCTCAACAACGGAAAATTTGCACTTTTGGATCATTCCATGGAACCTGTTCGACCATTTTCCAGTTAATATGAAGAAAAAAAAAACAGTGGAATGTTGGCCTGTCCCTTTCCAGTGTATTTACATGTTTGTGCCAAAGTAGCTAGTCCTTTTAAAATTATAGGATGTAATGTCACAGTATCTGATTGTAGGAATTCCTGACAGGACAGCCTTCCGTGGAATTGACCATTCGTGGATTATTAACAGATTACTAAGCCGGTGAAAGTTTAGTCAGTTGCTACTGGGAGATCGGACTGATACCAGTATCTGGAGTGGGAAAAGGTCACCAAAACCAAAATCAACATCACAGGAGACTCGATATTTTTTGCCCCCGGACACACATAAGTCCAACCCCAGTCCATTTGTGATACTCCCTGGCGATAAATTCACTCCCATCAGTGACTAATTTCAGACCTTCATCTCGACTTCAAGCTTGGAAAGAATGTATTCTCTTCACACATTCCAGATAGCTGCTACGTTAAAAATGGAGTTAAATCTTTACGTTCAAAGAAAGCTGTCAGACAGCATTATTGGACCCACTGCGTTAGTAATACTGTATCAACCTTTAGCTCTTTATCAACCTTTAGCTCTTTATCAACCTTTAGCTCTTTATCAACCTTTAGCTCTTCTCCTGGACACAGTACTATCATTCTCCCGTTGTTTAGGTGTCTTTTTTTTTTTTAGTTTGAGAATTTCTTTTCTCATTTGGTTCACTGATTCAATATTAACCGATTTTCAATATATAATAGTAGTATATTATACATGTACTAATGATTGGTCTTGATATTGTATTACGCATTCGTCAATGTCCAGAAAGCAGTTTGCAATAATATGACAACCTAATCAGTTCATGAAGTGTGTAATCAAGTAAAGAACTAGCTCACCATCCAGCCAACTAACCGATCGTTCGTTCGTTCGTTCGTTCAATCAATCAATCAATCAATCAATCAATCAATCAATCAATCAATCAATCAATCAATCAATCAATCAATCAATCAATCAATCAATCAATCAATCGATCGATCGATCGATCGATCGATCGGTCGGTCGGTCGGTCGGTCGGTCGGTCGGTCGGTCGGTCGGTCGGTCGGTCAGGCAGCAAGTCAGTCAGTAACTTAAATCATAAATGAAACCAGTCAATAAATCAGTCACATGACATTTTTCTTCTTCAACTTATATGCCGTATCATCCAAATCCTCCCCTCCCCCAACCACCACTCTTTGTCCTCCTCCTCCTACTTCTCNCCCCCCCCCCTCACCTTGGTTGATGTATAGACATGATGATAGTTCTCCGCTTGGATGCCAATCGTGAGAGAGTTTGTGCGATGTTGTTGGCGGTGAAGGAGTCAAGTCCAGATGTTGGCTCATCCAAGAACAGAATACCTGGTAGTGAATGTAGGGAAGTCATGTAACCAAATAATGGTTGCGGCACTTTATGGTCTACAGAGAGCTGAGAAGGTTGTTAGGAGATCTGACCTGCTGGGCCAGTAATTATGTGAGATTTTGTGAGCAGATGTCGCCTGGATACGAAACCTATAAACCTCATTGTTATTTTCATCATTATTATTATCATCACCACCACCATTATTATTATTATTATTATTATTATTATTTACAGCGCACAGAGGGGATGACCTAATCCAAATGCAGACAAAACAGAGCTGACCGAGATAGATACAGAATTAATGACAGAGGGTGAAAGACAGAGAGACAAAAAGGGAGAAAAAGGAGGAGGTGGAAGGAAGGAAAAGACTCACTTGGAAGAATGAGCAGCTGGATGCCAATACTGACTCGCCTCCTCTCGCCCCCGGACAGCCCTCGGATGGTGGCGCTCCCTACCTTGGTGTCTGCGGCATGTTTGAGACCCAACTCGGCAATCACTTGTTCTACCTGGCACAAAGAACACAGTCAACAGAGACTGAGCTTTTATTTTACTGTTGTTCAGTTTTCAGTTTTAATTTCTTAAGTTAGGCGTAGCCAACTACTTATGAATTTATACAACAGTTTAGGAAGAGTGGAAAAGAGGAAAAAATGGAATGAAAAATTAATTGTAAAAAAAAACAAACAATATACGCATAATTGATACTTACATTTACATTTACTAACTGGCATATCTCTCTCTCTCTCTCTCTCTCTCTCTCTCTCTCTCTCTCTCNACACACACACACACACACACACATACATACATACATACACACACACAAACACACACTTTCTCTTTCTCTCTCTCATTCTCTCTCCCTTTCTCTCTTTCTTACACTCACTCACTCCCTAACACACACACACACACACACAAACACACACACACACACACACACATACATACATACATACACACACACAAACACACACTTTCTCTTTCTCTCTCTCATTCTCTCTCCCTTTCTCTCTTTCTTACACTCACTCACTCACTCACTCACTCACTCACTCACTCACTCTCACTCACTCACTCACTCACTCACTCACTCACTCACTCACTCACTCACTCACTCTCCCTTTCTGATCTTCACAGTTTGAGCTGCAACATCAACAAAATCCCTTTTCTATCAGACACATTTATAATTATCCTTCGCACGTTGAACTAAACAACTCCCCCCCCCCCCCNCCCCCTTCCCCCTCTTCAGCTACATTCCACTGCCTATTTACGTACTACCAAAAAGAATGCCACTTGAGAATTCAATTTCTGACCATTGCGTAAATAATACATAGGCCTACCAATAATACCAATGTTTTCTTGCAATAATATATATATGTACTTTTGATGTTTTTCTTTTTATGAACTTAGTCTCCCACAGCTACATATCTAGGGAAAGTAACGCCTACGGCAAGCATTGAAATTGTGTTCCTGCTCAAATATTTGATAAATTGTATCTGGAACAAATACTAGATAATGTCACTCTTTAAGTTCAAGCTAAGATGTATTAATTTGTCTTTATTTGTAGTTGTTTTGATGTGTTGAGGCGAGAGGTTTTATCTGCAGCCGTTAGACCGTTATACTCTTATGAATTTTTAAGTCAATTTATCATTTTGTGTAGGTGGAGCCACTTGATTTCTCAGTCCAGAAATTATAGAGTATCATTTGTCACGTTGTCTAAACATCGTCAGCGACAGAGTTGCACTTTGCACACTGCAGGAGTCTAATTATGAAAATTGTAAAAAATGTTAAAACTATATTCTGGGGTTGGTGTGGCTGTTCATCTCCAGCTGTGAACGTATTTATAGCATGCTTTTATTTATCACCTGGGCAGAGGTTGCATGTAGATGGATAGGTTTACTGAAGTATTGTAGGAAACAAGGATTAGATATTAAGAGCCCCATAATATGTAGCTCTTCATTAGCTCTTGATTTAAAGTTTTGGCTTAAAGAAGAGGGAGCGTTCCAGTGCCAAAACAGGTTTAGTAATCCCTGAAACTCGTAGATTATAAAATCCTAACCTCCCCNTCACTCACTCACTCACTCACTCATTCACTCACTCACTCACTCACTCATTCACTCACTCACTCTCCCTTTCTGATCTTCACAGTTTGAGCTGCAAGATCAACAAAATCCCTTTTCTATCAGACACATTTATAATTATCCTTCGCACGTTGAACTAAANCCCCCTCCCCCCCCTTCAGCTACATTCCACTGCCTATTTACGTACTACCAAAAAGAATGCCACTTGAGAATTCAATTTCTGACCATTGCGTGAATAATACATAGGCCTACCAATAATACCAATGTTTTCTTGCAATAATATATATGTACTTTTGATTTTTGTTTTTTTTATGAACTTAGTCTCCCACAGCTACATATCTAGGGAATGTAACGCCTACGGCAGGCATTGAAATTGTGTTCCTGCTCAAATATCTGATAAATGTATCTGGAGCAAGTACTCGATATTGTCACTGTTTAAGTTCAAGCTAAGATGCATTTGTCTTTATTTGTAGTTGTTTTAGTGTGTTGTGGCGAAATGTTTTATCTGCAGCCGTTAGACCTTTATACTCTTATGAATTTTTAAGTCAATTTATCATTTTGTGTAGGTGCGGCCACTTGAATTTTTTCAGTCCAGAAATTATAGAGTATCATTTGTCACGTTGTCTAAACATTGTCAGCGACAGAGTTGCACTTTGCACACTGCGGGAATCTAATTATGAAAATTGCAAAAAAAATGTTAAAACTATATTCTGAAGTTGGTTTGGCTGTTCATCTCCAGCTGTGAACATGTTCATAGCATGTTTTTATTTATCACCTGGGCAGAGGTTGTATGTAGATGGATGGGTTTACTGAAGTATTGTAGGAAACAAGGATTAGATATTAAGAGCCCCATAATGTGCAGCTCTTCAGTAGCTCTTGATTTAAAGTTTTGGCTTTGAGAAGAGGGAGCGTTCCAGTACCAAGGCAGGTTTAGTAATCCCTGAAACTCGTACATTATAAAATCCTAACCTCCCCGTCCCTGCCCCCCCACCCCCTCCAAAAAAAAGTGCATGGTAAACAGCATTAATGAAATATTAGTCGTGTTTGATTCACCGGTCAACTGACTTTATGAGCACAGCTAAACAGTATTAGACCAACTTAGACTAACAGTACCTAAACCTGCAGTATATGTCAAAGTCTCCTCGATACTGAATTCTTCCAACTTTTTTTGAAAATATGACTTAGTAATTCCTTTAGAAGTGTTAAAAAAACAGAAGTGAGTACAGCTGAGTGTCACATCGCTTAGATGATTTTTGTATTCATTATTCCAAACGAGTAGGTAGTTATCTCTGTCCCAAACATGTGAGTGACAAAAGAAAATTTTTGTCGTCGTCTTTTCTCCTTAGGTTAGTGACTCAAAGCTGATTCAGTTCCAGCACACAGCACACACCACATATTACACAGCACACACCACACACCACACACCACACACACACCACACCCCACACACCCCACACACACCACACACCACACACACACCACACACCAAACACACACCACACACCACACACACACCACACACCACACACCAGGATCCAGTTGTTATTCCCTTGGAGTTATCAGATTCTGTACAAACAAGGCACCGAAAAGAAGCGATGAACACAACAAAGGATTACATAATTTTTTTACAACAACAACAACAACAACAACAACAACAACAACAATAACAACAACAACAACAACAACAATAACAACAACAACAACAACCACAACAACAACAACAACAAAAAAAGAACATCGAGTTCAACAAGTTAATTGGGATAAGCCCAGACCACAACTGAGGTACATGGGCAAACAATGGGGGGAAAAATGTTGATAAACAAACAATGTTTGCTATGGGACTGTCAGAATATTAATATTCTTGGACCATATAAAGAATAACTAGTCTATGCCTGCCAGTATACCAATGGGAAATTTAAAAAAAATCTAAGATGTTTCCCGATGTTACCGTCAGCGTGTCAAGTCAGACAGCTTTGTACGTGCTACCCCGTGTGATTGTCAACTTACTCTGTCTTTGATCATCTGCTTGGTAAATGTCCGTGGCAGTTTGAGTTGAGCCACAAACATGAGTGTCTCCCGGACCGTCAGGAAGGCGATGAGGCGATCATCTTGGCGGACATATCCGGCACAAGAGTCCAAAATAGCCTTAGTGCGAACCACTGAGTTGAGTTTGACATCTCCTGTGATGGTGCCAGTATTGGTGCGGCACGCTAGGACATCCAGGAGGGAAGTCTTGCCGCTGCCTGGAAACAGAGATATAACCCTCTTTAACTCATTCCATGCCGATCGACGATATATCGTCGATATACGTTGCCGTGGCTGCGCCAATCGACGATGTATCGTCGATATCAAAACCTTCTTTTGTTTTGCTACTACAGGTCTGGTTTGAAGCTTTTTAGTACTCATAAGTAACGACAACTCTTCCTAAACTTCCGTTCATGAAATCGGTGTTAGTTTTGAGTTGCTGGATGCGATTTTTCTTTATGGTAAGAAATCGTACTTTTAGAAAATAGTGGCCTGGCAAAAACGTGGAAAACATACTGGCATGGCCAGTGCAATGGTTGAAACAGCTGTGTTATACTGGTGCTGGTGCAGGTGCAGGGTATGTAAACAGTTTATATAAATACTATTTATCATATTTACATTTTTTATATATAATATTATATTATGATTATACCGGAACACGGGCTTGTAAATCTACTTTGGACTTGGAGGCCTATAAAGTTCATGGCAATAGTAAAACTTCTTTCTTTCCATAGTGACACATGCCCTGCATCCACGTGTATGTAGATCTAAAGGGAAAATTGTCCATTTGTTTTAACTGGAACTATTCTTCTACAAATGTTTTGTTGTTGGCGGGGTAAGGAAATATGTGCCGATGGGAAGAAAGGCCCTGTC
Organism: Ellobium chinense; assembly: GCA_033807755.1. Taxonomy (NCBI): domain Eukaryota; kingdom Metazoa; phylum Mollusca; class Gastropoda; order Ellobiida; family Ellobiidae; genus Ellobium; species Ellobium chinense. The sequence continues at coordinate 424,090 of JAWQUT010000197.1, read as the reverse complement.
AATTTGAACATGTCAGAAATAGAGAGGTGTATTTATTATAACTGTTGCGCAAACTTTCTATCATCGTACTTTACTTTCAATAAGCTTGAACTGCGTGGCACAGAATTATTTCGACAATGATCTGGGTCTAAAGAACCCGAAAGAAGCCCAGACGGCTCAAAATGAGAAACATGTAAAGGGGGAGGGGGGGGGGCTGTTAAGATGTATGAGAAACATACTGTAATTTGTCTACAGACCTGTAGCCGTCAATTCTGCTCCATCCGCGAAGCATGTTGCTTCTAATGAAGCAAATTATTCCTGTTCTATTTCAAAAATTCTTACAAGACATGCTGGATGCCCTCCATCTCCCTTGATCCTCACCTGAACCTCCCATGATGGCCATCAGCTTGCCGCTCCCGGCTGTGAAACTGACGTCTTTCAGGATGTGTGTGGTTTTCCCCTTCTCCAGCCACTCCCATGGCATCTGGATAAACAGCAGCACAAATATAATAATAATAAACAATGGTGGTTGATGGTGGTAGTAGTAATGGTAGTGTTTCACTGATGTGGCACAAATTTTGTGAGGTTCTGTGTTATCCCAGACAGGGCCATATCAACATTTTTGCTCAGTCAGTTACCATAAAGACATAGTACAGCCTTCATACGTGTCACATGTAAAGTGTTGGTCAGTTTCGGTCAATTTATTAATTATTTTATTTGACAGCAGCACATCCTTGTGAAACCGCATTTGATATTAATTTTTGATATGAGCCATTTCAAACAACTTGTCAAACACAATTTGTCGTGAAAAGTTACCAGTCTAACATACTGAAATGTTCTCTCTCTTTTTTTTTTTTTTGAGAACGACCCTCATCTCCTTTCTTCATCCGTGCTCGTCATATTTTTTTATAAAAAGTCTCAGCGCATCCTGAGTGACATCTGTATAATTCACTCACTGGTATGTCATGTTTTAGTGATAACTTTCACAGCAGGAAGATAACTCAATTGTTCATTTATTTTAACACGTACACTCTGAAAATCAATTTTATACTGATAACATTATTTTTAATTAGCTTCATTGTGCATAGAATTTCATTCATTTCTCATAAATATGGAATGAACAAAATCTTAAAAGGTTCTAACGGACAGTGCAATTCTTCGTGGGATGAACTGTGGTGAAATTGAGACTTGTCAAGTGAAACTAGAGACAATGTATTGTGATAAAGGTGCCATTAACAAGTGGTGATGTATGTAAAAGAAAGGAGACAACATATGGAAACGACAGAGTATTCTGTAAAAAAAAAAAATCAGATTAATTCTGTTGATTTACAGTGTTCAATTAACAGAAGGGGAATTAATTTTTTTTTTATAAGGGGGGTAGGAGGGGGTGATAAGATTCAGTAACGTAAACAAACTAAACCCCTTTCCTGTCCCAGCAATTATACAAAAAGGATTATTTATCCCTGCACGACTTTGTTAGCATTGTTTACCACGAGTATGTCGACTGTTGCCTGTGGCTCAGAACATGAATCAATTTTACGAATTCTAAAGCACAGCAACGATTGTAAGGGCTCTGCTATTCTATTCTATTCTATTCTATTCTATTCTATTCTATTCTATTCTATTCTATTCTATTCCATTCTATTCACCTGTATATTTGTGATTTTCTGCCACCATTTGCCTGGTTTGTCTGTAACTGAGTAGTTGAGTTTGGTCACATGGAGGTCAATAGGGACTGTATCCGAAGTCTGTGAACTGATCAGGTCTATGACGGTGTGGTGCTCCTCACTTCCGGAAGGACTGGGCGCCATTTTGACTTACTCACACATTCACGCCGAAGTTGGTGCCATCCGCAGAAAAATCACTGAGCATGCGTAGTCTGTTTCTGCTTGCTTTGGGATCTTACTGAGAGATTCCGTGTTTTTACTTTTGTTGATATCCGTGAAGTTTGACAGCTGAGAGTTGACTTTCAGATAACAATGTAATAGTCCACAGCTGTTCAGATGACAGAGGAGCGAGGCAAAATGAACCTTTACGCGAAAGAAGTTGTCGTTTTCAGAGCGTACCAGCTGGTATCAACAAAATCTGACTGATGTGTTGCTTGCTTTAGTATTACCCCACGACTAGCTATCAGATCAAACTGTGGTATTCCTCACAATCTGAAGCACACACAGATTCTGGCCGCTTAGAATTATCACAAGATAATTAGAAAATTGTAAACCGTGGTATCTACGGAGTGGCACAAATCGTAGTCATTGCTTGAAATAAATATATCGGTTAATTATGCATTCCAGTAACGACAGCTATGTCACATCCTAATACCACCGACAGCAGTTGACTTCAGTTTCACAATGACACAAATTAGTGAAGAAAAACGATCGCAGTTAGTTACCAGCCTGAGTAACTGATACTTTCTAGTGGTATTCGGACCAGGGATCTGGGAGAACTAAAGCGGACCTCGCTGATACAAGAGATAAACATTATCGGTTTGTTTGATAAGAGACTAGACTCACTGTCATACATCAAATATGAGGGATGTTCTATATCTATTAAATATTAGGGAAAGATTATATCATTATGAATCTAAAGGTCGCCAGGGACACATTTCTTGAAGCAAAGCGCACCAGATTTTGGGGATTTCTGATTAGAAATTTGTAAACTGGACAAATACAGCAGGTGATTGAAAGAAACAGAATAATACTCCATTTTCGCAACAACAACAACAAAAAAGTTTTGGGGATAATCATATGGGATTTTCAAACAGTATGGCTGAACCAGGGAAACCGACATCCTGAAAATTTCACTGAATTCCACCCACCATGCTTGACAGATCTAACTTTATAAATTTCCAGTTTCATGAACTAGGACACTATCTTTTGTATAATATCCATGAAACTCTGAAAACTTACAGGAGTGTATTTTATCTCATCCTGTTAGCAGATTCACTTTGCCATAAATTAACTAATACCTTTGGCAACTTCCGTTTAGCAGTATTGGGACGCATCTGTAAATGTATCCTTTATGCCTCATATTACATCAGAATTTTCTTGCCTTCTCTGCGCACCGTGACAGTATGTTGTTATGTGGTTTATACACTATTTAACATTCAGAGAATTAACACATTACTGACTGAAAAGAAAATCAGCAACACGACGCGATCTCAGCCAATGGGAAACTAACAACAAAGTAACACAGCTTCTTGTTATCAGAAATTGTTATACACACTTCTCAAACTGTTTTGCTGAACGAGGTCTTGAGAGAAAGTACATTGGCGTACCTTTGCACCTCCTAGTTGTCGCTGCCCTCTGCTGTAGTCATATCTCTGATAAGTAGCTCAGATTTTGTCTCATACCTGCAAGCCAAGGTTCATTATCTGTAATAATATATTGTGTGCAGCGGATGCAGATAGTATGTAATACCACCCTTTGAGCTATTAATAGCAACGCCAATATCGCCTCCGTGGCTCACATGTGCTGACTAACTATGATCATAGTTAAGCGAACATGAACGAAGCACTGGAGTTGCAATTTTTGATTGACAATTAAAATCAGAATGCTAGTTATCAAGAAATCTGAAGAACTGTTGCCATCTGAAACCTGGACTTTTTATTGGCTGGTACTGAGTTTATCAAGACAACAGCTTCCCAAAGACAATCAAATTCATAATATTGTATACCTAAATGAGGACTCTGATTGGCTGATGAGATCTGTAACACTCACTTTCATTGGCTGGAGCGGATCTCTTACGTCCAGATATGATGATGAATATTTCAAACCCCGACGACTTTAACAATAATGATCAATGAAGAAGACTGGTGTGGAAGTGTGAATCTAAGACAAAATCTTATCTTTGAGATGGATGGACATATCTGGACAAGAGGACCTGGCCTCATGGGGCTAAAAAATGTTTTTAAAAATGGCATTCCAGTTTGTTGGATAGCCAGGTCTTTCAGATAAAGTGAATAAGATCATTCGTGTAAGTGCCAAAATTAACTGGATGTCACAATTAAAATCTTTGAGGTGGTACAGTAATCTGATAAGATGAAGATTCATTGGCATCTTTAAGAGGGCAGTGGAGAGAGCATTACCTCAATCAAGGTCGAACAATCTTCAAGCGATCGATCATGGAATCACAACTTTAGGTACATGTTAATAGATCCCGGTCTTTGGAGCGGAGCAAGATTTAATTCCACTAGTTTATAACCGTTTGAGAAGTCCTCCTTAACCAACCAACCAACCAACCAACCAACCAACCACAACCAACCAACCAACCAACCAACCAACCAATCAACCAACCAACCAGCCATGCAGTCAGCCAGCCAACCTATCAACTAACCATCCAACCAGTCAACTAACCAACCAGTTTGGGTGAAAGGATATGCTTCTCAACGAAAGTAATTAGATAAAAAACTAGATCTGGTTTAAGAGCACTCAGTGTCTCTTCTCCTATGGAGCACTAAAGTGGAGAGTGTCTTTCGTACTTTCCTGAAAACAAGTGTGCCTCATGATGCTTATTATAGTTCGATTTGAGTGGCTTCTTATATGAAAATGCCACACTTCACCATAATGGAAATTCGTTTTTAAGCAATTCCTACATGCACCTCTGTATCAATATCTCAACCAAAATTTGACAGTTGATTGATAAATGTTTTGTTGTTTTTCAAGTTTTCTTTCACTGGTTTGTCGCCTTTCGATTCAACCTGCTTATATCCTGTTCTGATATCCACTTTCAAATGAAGATGTAACTCCCTAAGTGAAGGTAAAAATCGAGGACAAAGAGTTCATCCAGTCCACCTAAGGACATGGCCGTTACTGTCCAGTCACAGTCCGTGATAACCTATCACACTGAAATGACGCAGTTACCTATTATGAATATGCCAATTATGGCTGTCGGCATCGCAGTGAAAGGGACATAATTATTATTGTGCACCTACAAACGTGCAGATACTGGAGAAGTTGAAGGTATTCGTTTCTTCTTAAGTGAAGATCAGCTGTTTTCTTATTTACTAAAACTGGATCAGCATACTATCCCATTTCGTTACTCAATAATAAAGAAATGGAACAATATGAAAAAAACACACTTTCTCTAAGCCACGGTATTCTTCTACTTGCTTCACACACCCTTATGAATTAAACACCAGATCTAAGTGTTCCCATAGAAAATGCTTGTATCAACAGCCCATAGTAACCGTTTCTCTCAACTTTTGGAATGGACAAATCTGATCTGTATGTGACTATCTAAGCTTCTTAAGCTTTAAGGACTTCATCTCTGCGTAACAGACCGTCGTTTATGAGGTTCTGATAGTTCTATATCGGATGAAAGTTTGATGGACCCTTTCCGTATGACGTGCTTCAAACTGCGTCCAGCTCTCCACAGCCAGACAATATTAACAAGGTTAATGATACTCAGACGGTTGTAACTGTTTAATTATGGCCACCCCGAGACGCGTTGAAATTCGGCCCGAGTGAAGGTCAGTTTATCAGGGCTGTTCTACCAAGTGGATGGAGAGTTCACCTAGTATTTCGCCAGCTGCCCAATCAAACTGTGATCAGACTTTACCATAAAACTTTAGAGAGCTTATACTTTTATCTGGAGATCTCTTACAAACTGTTACGTCTGAGATGGACATGCGCATTTTGGCATTTCCTGCTGTTACGTCTGTTAAGAATCAGAACCGGATGTGAGTTTCATATCTAGACTGTAACGAGCGATATGTTCATAACACCGTGAGATGTCATTATTAATACTGTATTATTATGTACATGCCTCCAGCTACCAGAACAATCTTGGTATTCAAAGTTCATACATCCCACCCCTCTCCCCACCCCTCCCTTTTTTTCTCGTTTATCCCTTTGGTCATCTTTTTGTCATTAATGAAATACATGTAGATCTAATCAACACCTTACGAAAAAAACACTTTTGCGAAAAATGTCAGACAATTAAATACTCACAAAAATTTTAATTACACCTTGATGCACCTAAGGCATCCGGCTCGTGGATGTCATAAATGAAATACATCGCTTAAAACTCCACAAATCTCATAGTTTTGAAGTATATCAAAGATACACTTTCACAAATTCTCAATGTTATGCTTACTCATCAATCCATGCTACTCCAATATAGAATACACGTGGATCCACATGTGCTTCAAAAGCAATGTCACCGACCTTTGTAGGGCAGTCAAGGGTCCTCAGGGTGGATTTTATTTTTCGTAATTTGCGAGGAAGTCTGCCGACCCTAAGCGGCTTTGATGAAATTTTAATGTCTGGTGTCTGCAGACCAACTCTAATGAAATATTTGAGAGCTTACACATTAACGATGGCATCTCTTAACATCCTAGGAATTACATTAGTGCATTGGTGCTGAATGCCCTCTTTATAGCGTTCTACATTCAGAATTAATGTAATTCTTACCATAGTAAGAAATCCCATCGTTAATGCGCATACATTTACATACCTCTTAGTTCTTAACCTGAACTTTTACAGAATGTATATCTAATCTAATCTTTCTGTACGATCAATAAGGCCACGATTAAGATGAGTAAATATCTCAGGCAGTAACTGTCAGGGTGCATTCATCAAAAGAGTTTGAAAGTCCTTGCTGTTTAGACGACCATGAGATAAACTTTAACATGACTTTAAGCGCGTGTAGACATTGTGACAGAGTGCAGCAGTACCCAGATAAGAGTGTCTGTTTTTTTCTTGTTTCATTTATCATGGACATCTACATCCGGCAGACACCGACATCAATATTAATGTAAGGCAATAAATAAATCAATCGATCAGCCAGTCAACTGATCCACGACTGACTGATCAAACAATAAATCAATCATTTAACCAATTAGTCAATTGAGTAGGTAGCAGTCACTCAAGCTGTGAACAAACAACATCATTTAATGTTTCAAACAAGATGGCTGTCCATCAACCAATCAATCCGTCTGTCAGTAACATCTTTCCTGTCGCTGCTGTTTTGAACCTAGACTGAACAGGACAAAGAAAAACAACAGACATCTTCGTTCTTCCATTTTCTCTCCGCTTCTTCCTCCTTTACAGCTTGTGGGAGAATGGATCGACTGTGAGTTCTTGGGTTGAGAAATAGATAGAGCTTTCTATCGACCAATAAAATGTTCTCTCTAATGTAAAGTGCTCTTTCGTGCCCCAAAACACCTTCAGGATTCATCACCTTGCAATGAAAAGAACGAGACAAAAACAAAAAAAACGCAACTAATCCCTAAAGACTCATCCACAGTCCCTGACCAGCCTCGCTAAACCTGTGCTATGCAGAGAACATCTTTTGAAAACAGAATTTTTTAATAACCGGTATGATACGTTTCGGGATGTCATAACCCCCTCTAAATTGATCAAATCTCAAACGTTTTCAGAATTTTTTATATAGACTATTTTTTTTCAAAATAAAGTTTCACTCAGATAGGGCTGTAACCATCCGTATGCAACGATCCAGTGCACTGAGGGCCTTAGTATTACAATAATATGTCATTACATGTTACTGTCGTTCAAGTGTCCTTGCCAGGATGGATGGGACAGGAGGACCACTCGGCTCTGTCTGCAGCTCAGGATAAAGTTATCAGCTCCAGTCAGTGGCCCGCCGCTATCAGCACGGCGTATCAGTAGTGATGTCATGTCTACTATTTACACAGACGGTCCATTGTCAGTAATGTGGGTCTACACACTCAAGTTCAGCTGTTAGATAATGATAAGAACAAAAATAGCCGAAATGAAAAGTATAACAGTTGAATTAAATTATGTGTGTTGTGTGAGGAGTTTCACAGTGTCGCCCTCTCATCTCCGTTAGGAAGTTGCTCTGCCATGATCAGCCAACAACAACAACAACAACAACAACAACAACAACAACAATAATAATAATAACAACAATAACAACAACAATAATAATAATAATAATAATAATAATAACAACAACAATAACAATCACAACCACAATAATAACAACAGCATGAGCAGCAGCAACAACAACAATAACAAACACAACTGCAACAATAACAGTAGTAGCAGCAGCAGCAACAACAACAACAATAACAGCCTTAATATAGACAACATTTTATTTTGTAACATATTAACTCCCATACAAGAGTAGTTAACTCTTGGATTCCCTTCACTTGTAAAGACTCCATATAGTGGCGGATTATGTCGAATAGGCCCTGTACTTTTAGACGGACCAGCGTCACAAGAGCAGAAAATGGTTAAAGTGAGAGGGGGGGGCGGGGGAAGAGGGAGGGAGAGAAGGCTGTAATGAAGGAGAACCCCAACGTTTCTCCGCCCAGGGCTCCACGGATCCTAAATCCGACCTTGCTTCACTCACTGATAAAGAGAACTTACTTTGTGGTGCTTATATGAAGAGCTCAGACAGATCTGACGAGACTAGAGATACGCCATTTATCTGAAATACAGGATACTGGCGAAAATATTTCGTTTCATGTTTTCATAGCTTTAAATCGAGAATAGTTTTTGACAGAAGTGAGGAAGTGAGTTGACATAAACAAAATAATGCTCACACAAGAACTGTAGTATAAACAGGACAAAAGTAGAGAGAATGGAAGAAGGAAAAAAAAGTAATGTGACGCGACTCGAACCTGCGTCATCTGTGTCGGCACCCACCGCACGGCAGGGATGAGCACTTCCTCCATTATCCTAGCCTGTGTGAGCATCTCTTAGTGTTCGCCCACTCTCTACTTCTGTTACAGATAGCAATACCTAAAATACTGAGGTTCATTTTTTGTATGTCATTCTTTCATATATAACCTACACAGTGTAATGTATAACATTATCCCAATATCTCTCCATCCCCCTCCCCCCCCGTGTTCTACTTTATGATGTGTGCTCTGACATCTTTCTACTGACAAACACCATCCAGTCGCTCGAAAGTTTTCCACAAAGTCACAGCAGCGTACCTTTCTGGACTACATTTGGATGTGATTATTGAAAATAACGTTAATATAACATTTATAGACATATTTTTCCTTTCTTTCTCCCCCCCCCTCTCTGTCTCTCTGTCTCTCTCTCTCATACAATACACACACACAC
>JAWQUT010000197.1:397153-410123 GCA_033807755.1 Ellobium chinense | reverse complement strand
CCCCCCCCCCCCCCCATGACTTGGAGAAATCACTGTGTTTGTTATAGTGTGAAGTTATTTATTGAAGTGATCTATTCAGTAGCAAGTTTCCATGCTACATGTCATAGACCGAAACTAAATGTTTGCCTACGCAGAGCCATGTAAATTTTTTTTAGAACAGATATGCTAGAGTCATCACATATTAGTTACTTCAACCAGCTACACAGAAATGATGCCAAGTCATTTTCACAGTGTCACATGGATTTGTTGCTATTGACAAAAACAAGGAAAGCTGACCAACAACCCGTAGAGTAAAATTTGTATTCTCTCATATCAACTGACTGGGCATGTTCAGTGAAATGACCATTGTTCATTCTTCTGCATGTGCAGCAAAGGCAAAAAAAAAACCACATTACAGTGGAACCTCAGTAGGAAGAACTTATTTAATATATGTATACCTTGTTATTAAGTATTAAATTCACAGGCATAGATTTAAATTATTTTATCATTTCACTATTCAGGTGGATGTCAATACTTCAGTTATAATTATATACCTTTTCAAAATTCCATGTTCCAAGGTTCTACTGTAAGACATATTTTCCTCCTTGTAGCAAGAATTGAATATCTGCATTTTTTTTTCTTTTAATGTAGATTTTTATGAATAATTCCATGTAGTTGTTGCATGTGTATATTGTGTTAAATTCTTAAGGCTGTGCACCCAACAGTTTTGCAGCTGCACAGACTGATTTCGGTACATGTGTGTCATGCATGGAGCAATGAAACAATTTTTACGCTCTCTTGTAAACTTTGAACATTTTTAGGTGCATGTTATTGCACAGAGGTCCACATACATAATATGTACCGTAAATATTGCATTCACCAACATGGCTACACACATTGTTAGTGCTACATATATTTTAAGAATGTTTTGAAATAGAGCTAATGGATTTGGGCAACTTTTGGATTTTTTGTTCAACGCATATTGTACCTGGGACTGAAATACAGCAGCACAAAGTCAAAGACACACAAACTTTGGGTTTTTCCCCCCAAAAGAAATGCACTGGTTATAAACAGGGAACTTGATATTGTATGTAATGAATGTTTCAAGAGCTTATGAAAGTACTGAACATCTCTTGTGAGGAGTTACTGATGATGCTACTTGCTGCACAAACTATACTCTGCAATTGCTTTTGTTTGGGATAATATGGTACAGTAGAATTTTCTTAATTTGATTTAGCTGGAACCACCGCAAAGGTTTGAATTACCAGAGACCGATTTTTTGTACAGTATTTGTAACAGAGGTACATACAGTAAATACCTGATAACACCACAAATTCCAAGGGACCACAGAAATGTGTTTGTGTTATCAAGAATTTGTGTAAAGCAGAGTACATTGGAAATAAGGGAGATGGCCCATCTTTACACATAAATACTTGTTCTATAAGCGGGGTTGTCTCCGGGCAGTTACGTTACAGAAGACTCGGGGGGGGGGGNGGGGGGGGGGGCGCCATGTCCGGCTAAGTGGTCGGGAGGTAAAGCCATTACATAGCGAGCGGGGTGATGGTGGAGCATTGTAGGCGGAAGACGTCCCGCTGGCAATGCAAACGAAAAGAGAGAGTTCAAACAAAAACAACGGTGTGGCCCAAAAGTTGTTTGTATTGTCGAGATCCTTTAGAATTCTAGTTCATGTAAACAGAATTTGGAATGCGTAGATTGTAGGGTGAAAAAAAAACCAGGGACTTTTTTTTTTTGTTCGTGTAAACAGAAATTTTGCGTTAAACAGGTTTGTATTAAGTGAAGTCTACTGTAAAATCTCCATTTGCTGAGGGAAATTTGGACCAAATTGCTTCTTTGCAGCCTTGCTGTTACATTTTTTATCATTTTGTGTGCCTTGTAAAAGGCTTTTTTGGTGGGATAATGTTGAGTTTGAGATGTGGTAGCCCTGAGGACTGACAAGGACTGTCTGGGGAAAAAAAGTCCTTTTGTCTTTCCCAGCCTGGAGTAACAGCCCTGCTGCTGATCCCCCCTCAAGAAAGCTGAAAATGAAAGATGAGTCTCTCTTGTACTGCCTGATGTCAGCAGTGCTCACCTTGCTGGTATGTCTGAGGTGTAGCAGACAAGAGGAAAGGTGTAAACTGTTGAAGGAAAAACGCTGTGTTAGGGGCTTTTTGGACTTCGTTTCCTTAGTCATATTTCTGAGAATTCATTTTGGTAGTTTGATCCATGCTTAGTCATCTAATCAATGTCTAAACTAAAGTCTTCATGCACTAGAGCCTGATATGGCCTGTTCATCAGAGACCCACTGCTGCCATGCAGACTGCAGTTTAGTCCTAGTCACGACAGTTTTTGCCTTGACTTTTTTTCTGCTGCTAAGTCCGGACAGATTTTGCTTGTTGGAGCTTTATACAGTCTACAAACAAACATGTTTGTAAAGTTTTAGTATTCCTTTACCGTTGCCCATTTTTATATGCGGTTTGAAGGACTCTTACTATACAAATAAACGTGATAGATAACTCTCCAGGTTTTATCTCCAGACTAGACAAGTGTGAATGGATCCTTAGACTAATGCTCACAGGATCGCCCACATACTACATCATCAAGTACATGATTGTCAATACATTGTTTCTTTTGTGCCTCCACTAATCTATTTGAATTAAGGAAAATCATGGTCCACGCCCTTGTATAATGATAATGTTTTTACCAATGCAAATAAGATAAAAAATACAACTTCGGTTGCCATCAAAGTAAGAGAAAATCAAATAATCAAAGACTAAACTGGGTGGACTTAACTGTACTTAACATGATGTGTTCAGATAACATTCTCTTCATGTATTTCACTGTTTGAATTATCATGAGTTAGCAATGAAATTTTTGGCAATCTCTTCGGGAGACTTTAAATACACAATATCAGAGCCAGCAAATTATTGCTTTCAGTGTTTCTTCTGTCACCACTTTATAAGCATAAAGACCTATCTCAGACTTTGACACAAATTAAAGTACAGTAACCCATCAGGACCACATCTTTACTGACATGTCAGAAAGAATAGATGTATCAGGTCCAAGATGTGAAGACATCATTTAATGATGTGCGCCTTGTCATTTTCTTTGTAAACACAAAAAGATGTTTTTTTTACTCAAAAGCAACAAAAAGAGACCTCCATTTTTAAAATTTTTTTTAGTTCAGTGTGCTTTCTATTCTAGAACAAGACAGCTAGTGTTCAAATGTATGTTCTAATGTAAGCACACAGTACTGCAAATTATTCATTCAGTAGATAATATTTTCAACAACTCGTTTCCTGATGATGTCTTTGTGGATGATTGAGTTTGTGTGTAAGAGTTTCTGAGAACTGAACAGAAACAGCAGTTGTCCGTGCCAAGAGTTGTAGGTTTCACTTCAGATCTATTTCTTGTGTTGTTGACATACTCTCTAGCAGTCTTTTTTCCTATGTCTCTTCCAATGTTTGCTGTTATGAGTCACATTTTCAGGTCACATGAATTTACATTGTTATTACTCTAGAGGCTAGATCATCTTAAAACTTTCTCAACTCCTAGGTGAGCAGTCAGTTTACTGCTTTTTGCAAGGGCTGATCACCAGCATTCTGTCAATACTTTTCATTTTATAAGAGGCTGGTTATTGGGAGATATAAGCACGTGCTCTCTGTGCTAAGGCTCAGCGGATATTTGTGTATATCACAATGGGCCTTACCATTTTTCTCTAACTATTTAAATGATTGTATTGTTATCTTGTCATCACCAAATTGAAGGGTTAGTTCTACACAATGTCTCAGTCATTTTATTATACAGCTGAGGAAACCAGCAAAACAAACATAGATTCAGGCATAGAGTGGGTGTGAGAAGTGAGATTATTGTTACCCAGAGGGGCTTAACTCTGCAGTTTTACTAAAAAGATTGTATATGCCAAATAAGGTAAACATTCACTTTTCCTCATCTTTGTGATAAAGTAGATGTCTGTAGTGTTCTCTGTCTTTCCATTTTGGTGACTTTTTTGCTGGTTTCATGTTCATCCAACTCCCTCGCCTGAAACAATCAAATCCAAATCACAAGGTCACAAAGTCCTGTTAATAAGCCATTTTTATTTTTATTTTCGTGGTGATGTTGCTTACCTCAAAACCAAGTATTCTTTCTTTACATCAAAATCAACACCGATTTGAGGACGCAAATTGTTTCGTTTTTAAAAAGAAAAGAAATTATTTCACCAAAACTTAACATTTTTCATAGCTTTTATAATTTCGGAGACAGTCAACCATAGATTAAGTGACAAAGTGAGGCCACAACGAATTTTTTTTTTTTGCATCTCCTGGAACATTGTGATTTTTGTACATGCAGACTTTTGTCATAGAATGACATAACTTTTTTAGCATGATCAATATACCAGTTACAGTGGAACTCTGTTAACACAACCTTTGCTTAACACAGTCCTCTGTTAACACACTCCCTTTCAAAAATCCCCTCCGTGTTACTTGTCATAGAGAGCACACTGTGTAACACAATACGTCTCACAACACACACTCCAAAGCTTGGTTTAAAGGATGGTTGTGTTTTCAGAGTTTCACTATACATACTGCAACACGCTACTCTTTTGGGAAATCAGTTGTTATCCTCTCTGCTATGTCATTATTTGTGTAGACATACATAGATTGTTGGTGGGGGGAGGGGGGTGAGAAGGGATAGGATTGTGAAGATTTTTAATTATCCATGTGCAATGACATATTTTTAGGAGATATATGTCTATGGACTGTAGATTTTTAATGATCAGAAAAAAATCTTATGTTAATTCTGACTTTTTTTTTTTTTAAAAATGCAATAGTCCTAAAGATCTTGTGATCAGCTTTTGCAATATATACATGTATATAATATGTAATTTGCTGTAATGTTTGTGAATAGTGTATAATACGTGAGTGGTGGAAGTATTTGGAAGAAATAAACTGAAATCAGATTGATGTTTGTGAACTGTCTTCTTTCTCGGTGTCATATAGACTATGTCAGCTTTGATATTAGTCCTGGTGCTGGCAGAGTTCCTGTGTCCATCCAAGGTTAAGAGAGAGACCCGGTATTTTATGATTCTACACCACAAGACGCATAAAAAAAAGCCAGGGTATCAAACTGAAATCAATTACTCTTTATTGCTATTTAAAGACATAAATATGGGTTATCAATCACATTTTGCCATCCTGCAACATTAAGAATGTATTAAACCTTATGATTTGATTACGTCCCTTCCAGAGAGAGAGAGAAATCTTATATAGGAATATGTATTATTATTATATAAAGGTTAGGAAGGTGATAGAGTGGTCGTCGATTCTGGGTTAACACAATTATAGCGGTGGTGGTTGTAGTGATGATAGTGGTGGTGGTAGTGGTAGTGGTGGGGTTGGTGGTGGTGATGGTGATGAAGGTGCTGCTACTGATACTAATGACAGTCAACAGAAACAATGGAATAAAAAAAAAAAAAACCTTTAAGAAAAACAGGAGCAGCTAAGGTCAAAGGGAAGCAACCAATGAAATAACAACCATAGCTAGTGCATCCATGACTTGTCTCCCATTTATTACGACTGTCAGTTTCAACGATTATGTTCCTGTCACCACAAAATTAATTTACACCAATTCATCCCCCTCCCTCTGTCTGCCTGTCTGTCTGTCTCTCTCTCTCTTTTTGTGTCTTTTACTCTCCTTCTCATTCTCTTGATTGTGTTTCTAAGATTTTCTAAGTCATGGGTATTGGGGTAGATCTCAACCACTATAATATTTTGTGTATCTGCGCGCAGGCGCGTGCGTGCGAGCTTACATGTGCAAGTGTGGGCGTCTGCACGTATGTGCGTGTGCGTATTTTACATGTGAGCGCGCGAATGTGTGTACGTTTGCGTACTTGCATGTCTGTGTGTGAGTGCGTGTGCTCTTGTGTGCGCGTCCGCTTTCTGTATTAAGGATGGTGTCAGTGATAAAGGTTATGATGATGATGATGTGCTGGTTGACGTAACAATAGGTGTTATGGTGGTAATGGTGGTGATGGTGGTAGTAGTGGTGGTGATGGTAGTAGTGATCGTAGGTGGTGATGGTGGTTGTGGTCTGGTAGTGGTGATACTGTTGCTGGTGCTGTCTCTGCTGCTGTTGCCATTGGTGATGTAGTGGTGGTAATACTCTCAGAGGTAACCAGTAACGACGATACATTGGTGGTGTCAGTGGGGACAATCCGAAAAAATCCCACACAAGTTAGGCTAGGTGCAGCGCAAACAGTCGAAGGGAAACAACTAGTGAAATGACAATCGTGAATTAGTGCATCCATGATTTGTCTCCCACTTATTACTACCTTTATTTTTTACGACGTTTTTTTTTTTTTACACCAATGTAGCAACAATTTACTCCTATTTTTCCTCTCTCTTTCTCTCATTCTTTTTCTCAATCTCTTTTTCTATCTCTAGGAATGACCAACACATCATCATCATAACTATCATCATTAACATTATCCTAAATACAGAAAACGGGCGAGCACGTGAACACACTCCACAGACATAAACACAGACCCACAGACCCACAAACCCACAGAATTTCGTTGTTGCCAAATTATAGGTAATAGGACTGACTTCTCAACCACAGACCCACAGATGGATCACACGCACACAAAAGTAACGAAAAAAGTAACGAATAATTTTGTAATTGTTACACAAAAAATTCGGTAACGAGTATTTTCTCGATACTTAAGATGAAGCGTGTAACGAGTAAGTAATTGTTGCTAGAAAACTGTAACGAGTACTGGTAGCGGCGTTACTTTTTACTCGTTACAACAACCCTGAGTATAAACATTATGACATTAATTAAGTTGTACGCTACTGCTCACACAAGACATTCTGTTTCTCCTAGAGATGTTGTTCCATCCTATCTGAGGAGTCACTGAGTAGTAGGCAGGGTAAACATCTCTGGCCCCTAATAATAGGCTAAATCCTTTATTGTGTACAATGCTATTAATCCGTTCATATGAAAAGCCCTAATTTCAGGGGCCCTGTCAGGGTGTAGAAATACGTAAAGAGAATAAGGCATCCAGTATAAGAGTTCCAGGTATAATCTGAGTCTTATAACTATAAAAATAAAGCGTAAGGCCTAGACTATAGTCTATATTGGCCTGCGGTGAAAATCAGCCTAATGAAAAAAGTGGTGACTTAGGTGACATAAGTCAGAAGGAGGGGTGACCATCATTCTGTGCATGAGATTTGTGAAAAATTTTGGCTTTGATGTCCCCTTTTTACCCCATTAAAAGACAGGGCAACGTGAGTATATTAACCTCCATGGGGAAAAAAATTCCTAGACCCAGTTGATTAAAATTGTATAGAATAATGCATTTCATTCATAGGACGCAAAGAAAAAGAAAACAAGATGTGTCAGGGGAGATGATTCACAAATATCAAACCTTTCTACGGAAAAAACGTGGTTATTGCCCTTTGACCATTTTTAGTTGCTCCACATTCGGGGCTGCATTGTCTAACTGACCTTTCAATATGAAACAAGTTTTCCACGTGGCTAAATTTAACTTTTAACCAGTCGAGATTTCAACAAGGCTAATATGAGCCAGTGAGCCTTCGTTTTATTACTTCATTTCACAGCTCGATAATTCCATCACATTCACAGTGTTTGGTCACCAATAACTATATTATGTACTTCTCAGATAGTGGCACTTTCCAGACTCACTTTCACTACTTTGAGGCCGAAGTAAACATGGGATTGTTTGTCCGGGCTGCAATTCGAAAAGGTGAATTGTTCAATCTGACCCACGAGTATACGGTGGTACAGTCAAACTTCGATAGGTAGACTATGATTTCGTTGGACCGAAGAAAATATGCTTTTTAAGTTTGACTGTACAGTATTATACTTATACTAGTTATACCCCTGGGTCAGCATGACATTGCTATATTTTTAGCCGCAGACTAATCACAATTCCATTTCACAGTAGTTTTTTCTCTGCTCCTGAGGAGTTGCAAGCGAAGTTGCCGGTTCGGTGTGGCATTATACTTTTCTATCAAGAGTACAGTTTAAAGACAGGTATAGGACAGATGTTGTACATTTCTTTCATTACTTTCACCAGTCAGTTCTTTCATTCCAATGAAAACAGAAAGAGAGATAGTCTAAGTATTGTTAACATAAATATAGAATGTTTTATTTATATCATTGGGGATCATTGGGGCTGTGGATGAGGGGAACAAAAAATATCAGATACACAGTGACTCATAGTCATAGTCAAGGAATGAGAAAGAACAGCATAGTCATACATATAAAGACGGCAAGGACATAGGGCCTCCCAATACCATTTGTCATCATAACCACACTCAAACACGTTTATTACGAAAATGCATAATATGAAATTAGCTATATTACGAAACGTTTCGCAAGTCTCGACATTTACTTGTACGTTTTGTTATGACATTTGATATAGCGTTAATTCCAAAAACATGCATATTACGACATATTTCTAAATTTCAAACCACCCTATTTTTGGCTTCTCTGACATGGCAGTAGATCATCCTCTACGCAGGCGACCTTCACCTCTGCCTTATTCAAATCAAGGCCGAAATGAGGCTCTTTATTTATTATCAACCAATCACAATGTGATTCTTCTCAACACGTGACCTTTGTTGCCGTACTGTCAGCAAGGGTGGGCGACCCTTGTTTTTCCTTATCATGGCCAATCCGAAGTATGTTTACTGTGAAATAATTTAGAGGATACTGGACTATAAACTTCGTATTAAACTTGTTTGAGTGTACATTATATTTGTATAGGAGCCAAGCGCAGGTGGTTAAACTGACAAGAGCATTAGTAATTCAGAAAGGTTAAGAAGCCCACCAAACATTCCATCACAGGCAAGATATGATAAGAAAATGTAACTAGGTCTAGTCTAAGCAGTATCATTATAGCTTATATAAGTGTAGATGTGCTCATGACCCAAGAAATGTGTACTGCTATATTATATCACACTGAGTTCTTTTGACCGAGAAAAGGAAACATTTTCTACTTGTTTTCTGACACGTCAAGAAAACTTTTCGACTTGTGGGTTGTGTTGCCTGAATTGGTGAGATGACTGGTTTTTGGTTCTTGATAGATTTAGATCTTTTGTGGTTATAAATATTACAGTGTACTTGACATACAGTACTCTGATCTGACAATTAGTTATAGTCAATAGATCTATGTCTATTTCTGACAAGACCATGATGAAACTCCAAGTGTGGCATGATAAGGTCATATGCCAGGTGTGGAAACAAATCTTTTGAATTGCAGTATCTAATAGATCAGAATCGAAAAGAATTACTGAAACCTACTTTATCCACTGGCACACTATAAATTTGACAACAGAAAAAAAATAAATGCGCTGTGAATGTACAAGTGACCGAGATTAGACTTGTGTGGTTTTAAAGAAATATTTGTTTTAATTCCTCGCCCTCTGAACATATCACATGAATGTCATCCACCCACTCACAGCTGCACAGCTCCGCCTTTGACACCTAGAGTGCTCACCTCAACCAAAGAATATACTATAGATCTACGCATTGTAACGAGATCGCTCACGTGCATACTTATGAACACAGAATACTCACACCTTTACACACAGCATTTTCTGGTCTCACGCTCACGTCTACACACAGTGCATAATTTGCGCCATATATAACAATAATAGAAAATGTCTACCCATTCAATTTCAGATGTTAAAGCATATTATGCCATCATGATAACGTGTATTTTCAGACCTAGATATTGTAAAAGCAAAGACAAAACATCCAAATTGGCTAGATATAAAACGTACATAGCGAACACAGGTTACCGGTACTGTAGGAAACAACAGGCGGTATAAAATAGGATCTTGAAATAATTTCATGCTCCACATAAAATATACTCACTTCACTCGCTCGCATAGTCATTACACACTAATAAATAACGAGACCAGGTGGCACCAAAAGTCTTACCGGAAATTACCGACTGTCAGCCATTGTGGGGGTTTTTTGGGTTGTTTTTTTTTTTTGGCGGTTCTCCGCCATTATCTTTTGTCGGTTGCAAGGCTCGTTGATTAGTGGGACAGAACATTTGGCTGGATTTAGTAGTATCACACGTGTACGACATGTACAGTAATTTTACCTTACTAGCATCATGCACAAATGAGCTAGACTATTATGTATGTTCAAGGAAAGAAATAAAAGATGCCGTGCACTACTATACAGTTATCTTAGAGCAAGAATGATAGATGCCATCACAGACTTTTGAGTTAATTTTCGCAGTTTCCATTATGACGTTCTATGCGCGGACGTCTAAGTCTGGTAAATAGTACCAGTAAGCATGGTGGTTGTGGTTACAGGCTTGTATTTGTACTTTCACTTTTGGGTCCTACCACTTAGGGAGTATATTTCATCTCCCCTTTTCCCCCTTTTGGCATGCCCTGCTTCCAGTAATAAGGGCTCCAGGGGGGGGAAATTTTGATATCATGGGAATCTGTGTCCATTTTACTTTATTTTACCAGGCACTATTTAGCCCTGGGCTGGCACTGCCAGGTCAAGGGTGTGCTCAGGCGGAAAGGAGGGGTTTGGCATTGACCAGTGAAAAATGTAGGGTTTGTTTACAAATAGCAACCAAGCTCAAAATTTCA
The DNA here is from genome assembly GCA_033807755.1 of Ellobium chinense. NCBI lineage: Eukaryota > Metazoa > Mollusca > Gastropoda > Ellobiida > Ellobiidae > Ellobium > Ellobium chinense. The sequence goes on along the minus strand of JAWQUT010000197.1, from coordinate 399,504 downwards.
ATGGGCTTGCTAGGATCGGGTAAGTCTTAAAATTTGGGCCACATAATGGGCTTCAATCTGGTATGGGTCTGGGTGAAAGCTAAAACTTTGGGTTCAGAGGGCAGCTCAAAATGTTAATATAGCCCATAGAGGAAAAAAGGGTCCAATCCTATTACAGGTCTGTAACCTTAGTCTTCCATCATAATCTAAGGGCGCGAACACACCGGATCCGATACGTCTCGTCACGTCACTTCGACAGAACACTTGTTTTATGTCTCCTTTTTTTCGTGAATCGCACGAAGTTGATTCCACCAAGTCCACCAAGGCCTAACCCGACCTGTGAAGTCATCGTACAAGGAAACAGAGGTCTTCATATCTCTTCACTTGGTGTGTCGGGCCGTGCCGGATCCGGATCCGGTGGTTTCATGCCCAAGAGGACAGTGCCTCGCCTACGTATACGTGCACGAGTAAAATGGCGGACAAATCCACTCCTCTGCACAGAACTGACGAACAAAATCTTCATAAACACCAATAGACTAGCTATTTCTCGAATGTCGATTAAGTATTTTCAGCTCCATCACGTGACCTAGGAAATCTTGCTCACACGTTGGTTTGTTTACATGCTCTGCTCATGTATGATTACTCGTCATTTATCAAAATATCCTAGCAATCCCTAGATCATGTGGTGTAACTGACTCGTCTGAAAATACCTCATTTAATGCCACCTGTCAACAAGCATGGCTGTCTGAGATACATCAGTGACGTCCCTTTTCAGAAATAGCGATCCTTTTGTTTTTTTCTGTGGGCCCCCGCACGACAAATTATAGTAACATTACTGAACTGCGTCGCCCTTTCTCGTTATTTATTAGTCTCGCTTCTCATTCGTTCGTTCATTCACTCCTCTCCTCTTAGATTGCTCCTTCACTTATTCACCCAGATGTCACTCACTTCCTTGCGAATGTTCCTACTGAACAATGACAGAAGATGTGTAGCACACAGTGAGTTCTATTCACACAGACATGTTGGTGATGATACCATACATGAAGACCTTGTTGCCTAGTAGCTTATTACAAGACACAGGGAGGATCAATTTTAATGTGAGCCATTCTCAGACATTGAGCATATATGATATGCAGCGGTATTGTGTAGAAAAGGCAATCTGAAGGATAAAAAAAAAAGACCAAAAAAAATATATATAAACTCACACATGTGTTAATTAACGTTATTACTATGGGAAAGAGAAATCCCCTTATATACTGAAGATAGAATCATGTATAGACTCATGCATCTTCTGCTAAAAACGAATCCTCATAATGAAAGTGAAAAAGTTTATAAATTAAATTCTGCATTTTTGTCAGTTCCTGCACCTGATGTCTTGTACAACTGATGTGTTATGCACCTGATGTCTTATGCACCTGATGTCTTATGGCCCTGCAAATTCTACACATTCTCAACACAGTGAGCCAGTTGTGACACTGACGTACAAGTAGTTTTGGTGACTAGTGATGAAATTTTAGCAAAATAATAAAAACACAATCTGAGAATTTGCGCATTAACGATGGGATTTCTAAGTATCATAAGAATTCCATGAACTCTGTATGTTGAATGCCACCATCGATCTGTTCAACGCTGAGATGGTAAGAGAGGCCATCGTTACTACTCAAACTCTCAATTGATTCATGTATTGTACGTAAACCGTAGAACTCCCCACACTCGAATTTCAAGAATCGGTTCAGAAATTCCATTTTTTAAAAATATTATTGTTAAGGCAAATTTAACAATTTATAGGAATTTAGCTTTAAGGACAAGCGGCCCTAAGCATTGCGTTAACCACAGTGAACAATACTTATGTTTTGTGAGTTTTCATTGGTACCCTAATGCATTACTAAAGCAAAGATTATTTATACGGTCACTGAGCTTTACACTAAGTAGGAGAAAAATTCGAGATCGCGAGGGTCTACTGTATAACAATTGAGAGGTTGCGCATTAACGACCGGATCTTTCACCATCGTAAGAATCACGTTTACTCTGCATGTTGAAGGATCCATTCAGCACCGATGCACCAGTGTAATTCTTACGGTGGTAAGAGATCCCACGCAAGCTCACAAATAAAGCTCAAATAGTCAACCAAATCCATGTTACTGAAATGTTTTTGTGCGTATGGGTGATAATTGACATACATGAATGATTTGGAGCAGATTCACAGCACTACACTAAAGAGCAACGCGGAGTTCAGTTGAACACAGAAAAACACAAATACACGGTGATGTGACCAGATACATGTGGGGTGGGATGGAATATACTATACGTTACGGTCCAACTAAAGCAATGTGGTCTCCTCTTTTTCTTAATTTCACCTTCCCCACTCCCCA
>JAWQUT010000197.1:380052-397059 GCA_033807755.1 Ellobium chinense | reverse complement strand
ATATTAGCCTTGGCTTCATGTGCAAACAAACGACTTAAAGTTCTGTATTATGGAGCTTGTAGCGAGTCCCACAATGCAGCTGACTCATTGGACATTAAGACCAGGTTAAGGGTAAGGGGTAGGTTTAGGTGTAGGATTTGAGCATTGTTAACAGGCATCAGTTCTGGTTAGGGGTGTGATTCTTATTCGGAATTCCTTCCGGTGGAGGGATAAATTACAGGCTGAAACTAATATGTCATTTTCCTGTAAAGTGCACTTTATTCTGGCTGAAATCAATCTATTCATGCGGGATTTTGACAGAGGTTTGTTTGGACCAAGCAGGGCCTACTCGGTCTTGAACAGTCAGAAAAGGAGACTGTGATTTTAAAAAAGCAATTTAGCTACAGTTTTTCCACAGCCTAGATTAGCTTTACTTTCAACAACTTTAAAATCTCAGTCACATACCTATTGATCATGATCAGATGGCCGGGAGAAAAATGTTGTAGGTGTGTAGTTATTAGTCTAAGACTCTATAGTTATTATTATAAACGCTATTTAGGCCTGGCCCGTCTTGTCTAATGTGAGGCAAATACGTTAGAACTCTGACAACACACCTCAGGGGCGTAGCGTGATGGTAGTCAAATAGTCATTGACTACCACTTGAAAAAGGAAAGCCTCATAGGATGTTAAAGAGGAAAAAAAAAACATATGGCAGAAAATAACTGAAATAAGATATGCCAGCTCTCATCAACCTTTGTGACTTCGCAGCTTAGTAGACTGACCAAAAACATAAAATGCAATGTGCAAGTCATCTCACATTTTTTTTACTATAAAAGGCAACCCCTAGTGCCGCACCTCTTCTACCGTACTAGTGCTATATCAAAAGAACGGCAATTGCACCCTGACTGAGCCCCAACCCAGCTCAGCTTGGCTAGCCAAGTAGTCACTTTGGAAATTTGACTACATAGGTTATTTCGCGGGCAGCTCCTCTTGTACTGTATCATACGCAAAAATCATCACTCTAACCCAGACAGAGCCCCAAAGGCATCCCCGGGTAGTATTAAAATTTCCATGTCTACAGGCAAAAATGAAAATGCCTACTGAGGACAAACGAGGTCAGACGACTGATTTTCTCATTTCCCATTGGCCGAAGTGGAATGAAGTCGTGCGTGTTCGCCAAGGCTTGCATCATTTCGGTGCCAGGGTTACCAGACCTAGCTCTTTTAGAGCTAAATACCATATATGTGTCAGTTTAAAAAGCTCTTGGTTCTCAAATAACTGATCGCTCTTTGGCTCTTTCTGGGTCCAACATAATTCAGGTTAAAATTTACTAATTTTATTTATAAAACAAATACATCTACCTCTCTCAAAATGGTATTTCATATCACCAGGCTTCTGTCATAATTTCCCGATGAACAAAGATTCGAAAAAAAAAAAAAAGACCCCTGTTTCCATTAAAGACTCATTTCTTATGATGTCACTCTGGTATATGTAGAATGAATAATGATAACCATAATACCCACATATATCCAGTAAACGAACAGTTTGTAAAAAAAATTCTCGATAGTCAAATCCTGACTCCAGCAGCCCCATTCCGGACATGGTTTGGCTCTCTTTTGGTATGCGATTTGGCTTGGACTCCGAAAAAAAATCTGACAAACCTGCTCGATTCTTCTAGCATAGGTCTAGACGATAAAATATCTTTGTCTAGGGCTAGACCTTTGATAATTTGAGACCGTGTGTTTTGGCAAAATGAATTCAGTGAACCCCCTAACAAACGTGGTTGTTGTTTTGAAAGCAGCCAATGTTGCCTGCAAGCTCTCTTTTAGATTCTCATGAAGAAAAATAAAATAGACTAGACACGTTCAACTATGAACAAGGCACAAACATGAAATATGATGTCCCTAAGCTGATCATTAAAACTTTTCCTTCAGCGACGCCGCCATAATAATTTTACCTAGTCTATATGAAAGACGTTTCAATTTTATTTACAAGGAGTAAACATTAGGTGAGTACAGTTATTACAGTGCTGTTATTGTTGAGTTAGTTAAGATTGTTTTTATTGTGACTGTTGTCACGATACTTTACTGATGTTATCATGCACTCTTGGTATAGACGGTGAGGCAAATATTTATCATATAATACCTCGTTTGTTTACCGCACTTTTACCTAATGAAAATGTAGGGTGACCAAAAGGCAACAGTGCGATAATTTGCGTAGCCAATGTGCTGATTTGCCTACCTGGTTTCGACCCCCACGCTACGCCTCTGACACACCTACTCTTCAGATCAGGCTTTCAGAGGTTGTGTTATCAGAAGGGTGTGTTAACCAGGGTCCATTTTTTAACAAACAAAACACTCGGTAGTGCTGAGAGGGAGTGTGTGCCAGGCAGGAGCGTGTTAAGCTATGACTATGTTATCAGCGTTGCATTGTAATTGCAGGCTTATTACTTCGTCCGCTTAGTGTCTCAAGAGCTGGGGTCTCTGTGCTGGTGTTCATGCCGTGGTTCACTAACCGTGAAATGGAATCAGCTACAATTTCGTTAGGGTTTCATACTCTGATTATAATTATATTATCATGATCNTGGGGGAGAGCTACACACCAGGGTTGCCAGAATTGGCTCTTTCGGAGCAAATTGCCAGATATTTATTTGGCTTTTTTCAAACAGCCACGGATTCCCAAGAAACTGTCTGGCTCTTTGCGTTGTTGTTTTTTTGGCTCCAGCGGACTTAAGGTTAAAATTAACTACGGTAGTCTTAGTTACAAAAAGTACTTATGCTTCTCTCAAACTGGTATCTCAAGTGATCACTCTTGTGTCATAATTGCACGGTGAACACAAATCAGAGAACAACCTCTACTTCCATTTGACAGTCATTTCTTATTGTGTTGTTCTAATGTATGTAAAAGTATTTATGGAAACTATAATATCCATGTACATAAAATATATGCCTATATGGACAGTTCCTAATAAAATTTAATGTCTTGTCGTATGTCAAATCCTGATCCCAGTAGACCATTTCCCCGTGGTTTTTTTTTTTTTTTGCAAATTTTCCTGAGCGATTTGGCTCAGGTTCCAAAAAAAAGTTTGGCAACTCTGCTACACACAACAATCTAAGGTTGGTCTAAAGGGAGATAATTGATAGCACGACAGCCCTGCAGGAATATCAAAATAATTTTTTTTTTTTAAAGTGGAAGACAATTTTAAGACTGAAGAAGATGGGAGTGGAAGTAAAGCAATGTGGAAGGGAGAGGAAAAGATACAGAATTAATCAGATGAAAGTGGACAGCATGGCAAAAAGGACCTTGGCATGACTTATATGAAGGAGGACAGAACACTTATCTATTTTGTCCTTTATGCTATGTTCTTTTTCTCTCTTTCCTCATTAACCTCCCTTTGTCCTCACTTTCTTTGATTTTCTGTAGTTTATGTGTTGAATATATTATATTATGTCACTGGCCTAAAGCCCAGTAAAAGACACGGAATCTTGCAATAAAGTTCGTCTTCCGGACATGTAAAACAAGTATAATGATCGAGGAAGAAGTCGGAAGAATTTCTTTTGTTCTTACCCATCCTACTCAAAGTGAGATATTCTCACCACCTTTTCCCCTCCCCCAACTCAATCGGTCTTACTTTCCAATATTGCTATATAATTTATTCAGGAAAATACGATGGACAGAGGAAGAGAGATGGGGGTGAGAGACAAAACAAAGAGAGAGAGAGGAATTTGGATGTGTGATGAATTTATGTGACTTTCATGAATGGTGTGCAATATCAAATGCCAACAGACAACCGTGTGTGTGCGTGTGTATCTGTGTGTGTTTGTGTGTGTGTGTGTGTGTGTGTGTGTGTGTGTGTGTGTGTCTGTGTGTGTTTTGTTTTGTTTTTCTGAGACCCCCTATGATCAGCCGTCAGTTAGATGGCTATTGTGTCTATGAATCGTTCCCGAACAAGCACGAAGCAGTTGGACACTATAACTATAGGCCTATGCAAGTCGATTTTGAAAAAGTACAGTCAAACTTCACCTCGATTGTTCTCTGGTTTGTGTTAATCGCAATTATGACCAGAAGAGTGATCACTTGAGATACCAATCTGAGAGAAGCAGAAATACTTTTTGTAAATAAGATTAATCAATTTTAACCTTAAGTTCGCTGGAAACTTATACAGGAAACTTGAGCGTGAGGAAAGCTCAACAGTTATCTCGCAGGTTAAAATATGGTCTGCCTTGGGTGGGAACCATGATCCAGGAAGCTGTTACAGACTTTCGTTTCTAGAGTCCCTCATCTTATTGTTCAGCGTCAGTATAATGTCTATGTATTGTAAATATAATGTCTATGTATTGTAAGTATAATGTCTATATATTGTAAATATAATGTCTACGTATTGTAAGTATAATGTCTATGTATTGTAAATATAATGTCTATGTATTGTAAGTATAATATCTATGTATTGTAACTGAAATATGCATGCACATATAGATATGGCCCTCACAAGCGAACTGTTTAATAAAACCCAAAACTGGAACGCCTACCAAAAACATTGGGCACGTCAACCCTGGCTTACAGTTACAGGGGCGTGCATTATCTTTTATACCTTTTTACATAATTACAGTAGCCGTGCCTGCCATTGATAATATAGAGCCGTTTGGCAAAATACAGAATGTATTGCTATAAATAATACAGCAGTTCAATTACAATGCACACGGCATTTTATCCCTCTCATTCATTTTTTGTTACTCTGTGTGCTAAGGTAAAGGTCATTATTTAACGGAGTCGGCGAAATGGCATGACGCCATTTTTTTCGTGACGTCAGGATATAAGAAAGCCATGGATTTCACTGGCGGCCAGTTTGTAAAAATAACCGTTATAACCGTCAGAGATACATTCTGAAATGCCCCAAAATTCAGAATCATTTAGAATATACCTATGTTAGTGTTCCTACCTATGTTGCTTTTATTAAAAAGTACACAATATCCAGCACATTTCGAGCTGTGCTGCCCTACAATTTGGCTGCTGGACGGGCGCGGAATACTACATAATACATATCAGATTTCGACAACATTTTAGTCAACTACTGAAACAAACCAGTGGAAGTTGAGACAAGGACAGCCTTCGAGGTCATGACAGCTGTGAGTCATAAAAAGATCTGTGTGTAGGAATCACAAGACAAGCGGTTTGAGAATTGATAGCTGGAGAAGCTCGAAGACAAAAAATAGCCAGCAAATGATAGCGTGGAAGAGGGGAGAGGTTGACACGTGTAGCAATTATTTGGTCTTTGAATGCTGACCTTTATTTTGGACGAGGCTTTTTTTTTTCTTCGTGGTCTCATCTTTCTCTCCAGCGCGTTTTAAACGAGAAATCGATACGATCAGACAGTTTTTATGACCAGAACAGAATGTCATTTTAAACCAATGAACGCTGACACGGGCTGAAGGGAGGTTTGTGGATACTGTGCCGTATGAGAAGTCTGAAGGACCTCGCTATGTAGTATTCGTATCAAATAACCTGGGCATAGTAGAATAGTGGTCGTAGTCAACCTTAGGCATCGTGTGGAGTATGTAACGTACCAAACTTGAAGATCCGCTTCCAAACTTTATCTGGTGACATTAGGGGCGCAATACAGTAGTGTTTGTGCTTCAACTGATTTTTCTAAGCACCCGCGTTGCACTGCACCAACTACGAGCCCACCGATAAAAATTGGGAATTCCCATAACTCGCCACCTCTCAGACAACTTAGACGCACATCAAAAGATGGCGTCACGGGCATTACCGGAACATGCCGAGGAAGCTGTTAGTGCCGGGAACTCGTCTCATACAGACTGATCATAATACATAGGAATCTGTGACTCGGTCAGGCCTCGCAACTTTAAATGGCGCTGATGACACTGAAAGGGAACTTATGGTCATTAATTTTCATATGTCACTGAAGACGTTCATCATTATCATGGATTGTGGCCTTCCCTTTTTGACCTGTAGCCATGATTGTTTTCCTGACATTCTCGCACTGGACATGATGAGGCTGGGAGGGCACGGGGAGGGCAAGGGGAGGTCAGGACGATGGGACCTCCAGCTATAAGACTGTCTCGATATTAGCAACGACAGCTTCACTTGGCTTATGAAATGTCCCCAATACTGATATAGTCGACCATGCGTAATCACACGCTTCGTTTAATTGCAAATAGTTTGAAAATCAATAAACGTGGCCTTGGGCCATCCTTATGTTTATTCCTCTTTGTAAGTGATATTTGAACTGGAATATGTAGATGAGTAGAGCGCACTCCTGCCTGGGCTTTACTCATAACAAACTGACAACCTGTCGCCCATGTTGATACAAAACGTGGTATACAAATTAGCTAAATGTACTTTTGGCATCATTTCTGTACGAAAGTTTGGATAGAACAGAATTGATGTGCGATTTCTAAATATGTTTATTGCTGAACAATTTTATTAAGAATAAGGTCTCCCTATGCCAAAAAAAATGCCTGCCTAGTATCCTGTTTTTCTCCAAACTTCCTTCATTTGGAATACTCCCTTATACGTCAACATGGACGTTATTGTTAATTTTTAATGCAAGCTAGAGTGCTAGAGATTTTCGATCGCTTTGATAGCAGCATTGATACTGTCAGTACACAAGTTAAATGCGCCCCTCAGTTATGGCAATCCCATTCAAGGAATGGGCAATAAGTCTGGTACACACAGTACAATGGAGAATTAAACATGAGAACTTTTACATGGAAATTACAATGAAGAGGAGCCCTATTGCTGATGCCATGGCATCCTCCTATCTCTACAGGGACACTACCAAAGGTTACAGACGTTGATTATTGTCTTCATTTGTTAGACCATGGGGGATGCCTGAGGACCCATGTTTCCCTTTCCATCCAACCATCAGGTGTCACGTTAGTTAACCCATATACGACTCAAAAAAAATAGTAAGGAAATAAATCACAACAGTATCTGTGTTGATTGATCACGATTTAATTTCATTCGTCCATTGATCACTTTCAAACAGTTTTACTGAACACAGTCCACTCTGCACAGATAGAAAGGGTATGACTGAATACAAATTTGCTTTTCAAAATTCATAAAAGAAGTCATTACAAATTAACAAATTCAAAAACGTATCACTGGCGGGAGTGCGGTCCAAGCAACAGTGTCTCATGGAAAGAAATAATCTTCTCAGGATGTCTGGAGAGATAATGTGTCACTCCTGTTTTACATGCCTTTCAAAGAAGTTTCAAATTGTTTTGAATAGTATACAGGTACTAATAAAAGAATAGTTCACCTGCTGATGACTTGAACTGATGTGAGGATGTTCAATATTTAACTCAGCTGCATTAGCACAAGCTAGAGTGCTTAACCAGATACTGAGTACTCATACTTGTGTCGTTTCCACTTTCATCAAAGTAAGAATGGTCAATGTTTATACTCACAGGCCAGGTCTAGTTTATGACTTGTAGAACATTGTATACCCTAAAAATAGTCTAAAAATATCTACAACAGTGCCTGTAAGCGGTCGACACACTCTGGCCCCAGCACATCAGTTTTCACATGTGTTTTGTTGTTAGGGTTGTTTTAAAAGTATATCACCCATGACAATAAAACTCGCAACGAAAGTAGGCTTAAAATTTCATTCTAATTTTTTTGTTATCTATTGAATTTATTGGCTTTTGAAGTAAGTAACGTTCTTTCTGATCACCCCCGGTAATTGAGCACAGAAGAGACAGGATCTCAGTTAGAAACTACAGACACAGTCACAGACCCGTGTAAGAAGAACAGACCTGTGTAAGAAGAACAGACCTGTGTAAGAAGACTATCTACAAACTGATATGAAGCTAAAGTACGCTCTTAGTGAGTACAGAGGTTTCAATTACAGTGAGAATTGCACAAACAATGTAGTCCAGTTGTCATTTCAGTTTGAAAGTGTAGACATCAAACCTTCATATTCTTGCGTACGTCTCTCATAAATAATCACACAATAAATATTCTTGGGGATGTCACAGGGGTAACAATATTTGCATTAGCAATGACAGACTTAGGAAAGTCTTGATGAATGTTTAGTGCATGGAGTGTAACACGTCACATTTTATACATGATCGGGAAGGCAGGAGTCTAACATAAATATACTCAAAACACACGGGGTACGAAATTAGTGATATCTCAGTGACCTAAATTATTTATTACTGTGGATTTGAAGACTTTTTGAAAAATGCTAGTTTCGTATTAAAAGTGTTCGTGCAAAATGAAACTTCACAAGTACTGTACTAAATTCTTAATATTTGTCACCTTTATGTCTCAATATACAGTTGTTTTTTGTTCTCAATTATGATCGACTCTGAATAGTTGTTTTTTCAGAAATGACCTATTTCCTTCATGAAATCCACACGCTCAACACGGCATATTTTGGCTCAGAATGTCCTTTTAGAACTTAGATAACTGGCTGCATCATGTCCATGCATTTTGCGAAAAACTCAAAGGTTTTATGCAAATATGAAAAGTTCACAGCTGCTTTTGATTCGACTGTTTCCATAAAGACACAAAATCAGCATTTTAAGTTATCCGTTGTTATCACTGACGTGGAGTTAGATCCATTCCAAAACATGGCTGTGATAAGCTGTGGTTTGACTGAGGAGATGATGGGCGATTTAAGACCATGTCAAGTTTTCTTCATTATCAGATAAAAGAGGCATTGTAATATAATATACTAGTACATTTCACATATTCTATCCTAAATACACGTGGACAGCAGAAAACTTGCGTAGACATCTTGGCAACACGCGGCATCATCAAGGCAATTTACAATGGACCACAACACATTGGCAAACACGTCTGAATCCACACACAATCATTTGCCGCAGGCACTAAACATAAATTTGCCATTGCGCCGCGCACGTCAAAGAAAAGATATTGGATAGAAAAATAAAAATGAAGAGAAAGCCATTGTAGAAAATATCTTTCTTTCCTATTGCACAAATATACCTTATGTACAGTCTGGGACACACAGACAGATAATGAACGTATCACACACAGGAAAACACAGCGCTCCTTCACAAGAAGAACTTTTGAACCCGTAAGAAATGTCAGGGAGATTTTCATAATCGCCATCTTAGTTAGTGAAATCAGTCCAGTCTTTACTCTCAGACGTATTGATCCGTACCTTCAATATTAGTTTGAGTTGATTCAGTCATATTTGCTCAAATACAAACTCATTACCACAAGAGGTTGCTCAGGAAATGACATTGAGATTTCTCTTTTTTCCTTTTCTTAAGAAAGGGATTCCGGAAGTAGGGGGGAAGGAAAAGCGGGTTTCATGTAAAGCAAAAGAATATAATATTCTAATAAAACATCAGTTGGCTCTCTACTTTAGTAAAGCCTAATCGTTTTACGGTTAATTGTAATCCGCTTTATGGTATTTTTGTTTAACTGCAGAGTTATTAACGTGGAGAAGAGACAGCTCCCATTAATCGCGCCTCCGTTTAATCGCAAGATTTGTTTTCCATTTATCTGAGGTGTTGCTACTTAGCGGGACGGACTGTACTCCACATTCTGTACCAAAATGAGATGTTTCTTCCAAAATGTTCCATCGATTGAGCTGTGGGAGTTTCTGGAAGGTCAGCAGACAGTTTATCAGATTCCCCATTTTGCACATAGTGCATCAATTTACTCGGAGGTTCGTAGTTTTCTCATTTTGGTTGTTTTATTTGGAGGAAGGGGGGAGGGAGGGGAGGGGGGAGATATCGCATGTGATTTCAATGGGGTGAACACGCCGGTTAGGGGGCGCTAGAAAGGGATTGGGATGGGGTGGGGGAGGGGAGAGACGCCAGTGTTTTATTAAGCTGCTTTTTTTTTTCACTATCAGAAACCACAATTTCCGTCTTCTTCTTTCTGTCTATTCTAGAGGGAGGAGGTAATTTCACATTCTCAAATGATCCATCGATTTTGTTGTTGTAGTTGTTGTTGTTTTTGTGGTTGTTGTTGTTGCTGAGTTGGATGAAAACAGTTCATTCTGGCTGGTATTTGAAAAAAAAACAAAAAAACAATCCCACCCGAATTAACATCCAAAGACGAGGTGTTCCCGTTAGTCAAACATTTCCAGGCTGACATAATATCTGTGGACTATAATGGTGCCTGGTGAGTCTAAATTTAGTTTCTCTTGTGTCATTTCATAAATTACTGTAAACGTTCGACTAGTGGATGATACAACAAATCTGTTGGGCTGTCTTAACTCCTGGGACAAATTCTGCGGTAGGAATGGGTCGATTCCGATTCCCGTACTCGATTCTCAGTTCCATGTCAGGAATCTGTTGAAATCGATTCAAAGCACCGGAATGAATCATCTCCAAATACTTCTATAAATAGACCTCATTTCATTGAATCTGTGCACTTATTGCTGGCAAATCTTGAATTTGACAGACGTTGACTTTTAAGTCTCAGGAACTCGTTACAACCATGCCCGTTATAGATAGATTCCACTATATACACGTAGTGTTACAATTACTGCCGCTGCTCACAGATAATTCAAAGGCAAACAACTTTTTTTTTCAGACCCTACAGTATGGAAAAAAAATAATGACGGATACTCAGAAATGTTTAGATATCACGAAATGCTAACCGGTCAGAGTTTATTTATTTGGTATTAAAGTTTGGAAGTTGGTTTTTTTATTTTAAATAACACTGTTCGGAGATCTCAGCTGGTCTAAGCAAGTTGACTGCATTTATGGAAGTTGGGCTTACACCTAGTAGAATCTACACATTGGATTTGATATTCTGTGCAACCACTTGAACAATCAATCTATTCCAGATGGAAACATGAACATTCAACACAGACAAAGATTTTTTTCACACTTGGTCGTTGGCGGCTTGCTTTCTTGTGACCCGCCCGAAGAAAACAGGCATTACTGTTGATGGAATCACTTCACAATACAACCTATAGCTACACATTTTGGGCGAGTCACGTGATGCCCGCTGTCCTTCACTGGCAAGTTCTTGGAATAGATCTACTGTATGGCAACGTGGCTGTGGATTTGCTCTGAGTCCATGAGATCACTCGGATTAAAGTTCCTGGCACCCTCGCTCATGTTTTCAAGCCACCTCTTCTTTAGTCTGAAAACTAAAAAAATCTTTCTTCCCAAACTTTACTTCACAATAATCCTTCACGACCTGTCTTAACAAACAGCAGAATTTCACTGAGACAGCCATAGCGTTCTGTAGGTTCCTTTCTTGCGCATCCCCATTCAAAAACCTCAACTGTTTTTCCCCGAATTGAAAGCATTCCGGATGTCCTGCTGGTCTTATATCCTTCAGATATTAGTCATTTGACTGAATGTGTTAACATGGTTCCACTGTATAACTGAGCTACCCGAGGGTGCTGTTCGTGCTATCCGTTTAAAAAGGCCACATGCTTTTTGTTGATTCCACCACACTTGTATCTAGTCACATCTCCGTAGTCTCAGTGTAAAATCCCTCCTGAAAGTGGAAACATGTCTGGCAACGAACAATCACATCTTGCAGAAACAATCATAAAAACCTCGCATGACACACTGGAATGTTCACGACCAAGTTGTCTTTGACACAGTCCGAGGTTTTTTCTTGTACTCGGCGTCGTAAGACACCAAGAAACAACCCGATCTGGAGCTGGTATACAAGAGGTCATGCCTGTGTCTTGTACCTGGTCGTCATACACAAACGAAAAGACGAGGATCTCCCAGGGCATAGTGAAACACGCGGCTTATCAACTGGCCGACTTAACCAGGTGTTCCAATATAAACTTGATAAGAATCCGGTAAATTGTGTCCATGTTATCCGTGTATCGGTCGTCTAAGATGATGCGCACCGCGTCGAGGAATGGTTGCTCCATCAGCTGAAAGGAAACAGAAAACACAAGATATTCTATTGACTACTGCAACCCGTATAGTTAGTAATGACAGGAGAACAACAGACTTACAATGATGATGATGACGTTGATGATGATGTTGTTGATGATGATGATGATGAATTGGGCTGAATCGGAAAATATCAGTTAGGATAATTCTGCACTGGGAGCCCATCACGATGACCTGCGTATCAAGAAAAATATCCCCTTTTTGTAACACGAAACTATTTTCGATCGTGTATAAAGTGAATGAATGTAATCACTATAAAGAGAAATTACAGTACAAAGAAATTTACATGAAGTTTAAGTTACCTTTGGAGGACTAGCAGATTTACATTTGATCACAGAAACGTTCCCTGGTGTATGCGTGAGAGGGACACCAGTGAGACACGCACACAGTGAAGATATATTAGTTGTAACAGGGGGCAGCTGACGATGAGTTTAGGAGAAGGTGAAGCAAAGATTTCTGTGGCTACAGCGTTCCCACCCTCGAATTTGCTGCTGCCCAAAATTCACCCTTCCTCCCTTCACACAAACCGAGCATTAAACTAACAATGTAGTGGGAATGACATAATGTGGTGTTCAATAACATAATAATGAATGTAAACTCATTATGTTCAGATCTGCCGTCTCTTAAAACCATGTAAAGCACCCATTGAGTTAGTGGATCTTTTTTGTTTTCTAAAAGTTGAGTATTTCTGGATGATTACAGACAGTATTTGATCCAATAAAATTCCTTTCATACAAATATGGACTGTTTTAAACATTGCATGCCAGTTATTCAGGTTAAAAAAAAAAGGATACATATATATATATGTATATTTAATATCTTATGACCTCTTTACAGTTGCCCAAAATGTCTTTCCTTGCTGGCCTAACAGCAAAAGGATCTCAAAGCCACAAACTTGGGGTTTGTATTCCCCTGTCTCCACTAATGACCCAGTACTGAAGGCCAAACTTCCCAGGCTCGTGTGGATCGATAGATTATGGAAGCTTTGCCAGCCAAATTACCGGATACGGTACGCATTTCCTCGCAAGAAAACTACTCGCTTCCTATTACCGTAGTGATAGACAGATTTGCTGCGGTTCTGACATACAGTCTGAATTCTTGGAGCACCGGAGCAGACGAAGGAAATGTTTTGGCTTCTTGATGTGGAGTTTTACTGGAAATATGTTGAGGACACTGAGGAGCGGACGGGGAATACTGAGGACATTTGCAGACGTAAAGAGTCAGAAACTTAACAAAAGGGGGAGAACTCTTGATGGAGGAGTCCAGTCACACACGATCAACCTTGACCACTCTGACTGTAGCAATGTCGCCAGATCTGTTTAGAATTTCTAAAAAAAAACAAAAAAACCCGAAGATCAGAAACCAGCCAACAGACACTTGCTATGGAAATGGAGGGCACCAGTTGGACATTTAGGGCAAAGTTCGTATACAAATTTCAAATAAATGGTAATTTCTTGTTAACTCGAGACCAGCCACCGGAATTTGCCAAAAGAAAAAATGGCTTAAAAGCTGAGGTCCGTGAGGTAGAAAAAGGTGGACCTCGGGGAAAAAAAAAAGTGGGCTTTGAATTACAGCCTGCACTTTTATCGCATACGACAAGGGGGAGGGGGAGGAGGGGGGATAGGGACACTGAAAGATGAGACAACGACATAGATCTCTGAGTTCAGTCCGCCATCAAGAACATTAGTCACGATCAAACTGGATCTGAAGTTGACTTTTTCTTGATCTTTTCTTTTTTCCCTGATCATTTTTTTCCTGTTTTTTTTTTTACGTGATTAATGTGCAAATCGAGTCTGGGCCTAAGCGAAAGCTCTCAGCCTATCACTTCCTTCAAGCGAGGGTGAAGGTTCTGAATGAAAATACCTGTGGACGTCCAGAGATCGTTTATGCGTATCAGTATTTTTTATTGATTTGTCCTAAGGACTAAGGTCACTGACAACTGTTCTCAACTCCACACTTTGATGTAGTCTGTGAAATTAAAGAACCAATTAGATAGACTAGAGAAACATTGACTAGAGTTTACGATATCAGCACTGCCTTGACATTGGTTGTTGTTGTTGTTGTTGTTGTTGTTGTTGTTGTTGTTGTTGTTGTTGTTGTCGGCGGCAAAATCACACAGTCTGTAACTAAATAATTTCATCGTTTTCTAAAAGAACTCTACCCATCCAGAATGTTCATTCTGTACTCGAGGCGAGGGCTAGTTAGTAATTCCGGCTAGAGATGGCAAACTTGATAGTTATCCCCCCTTAATCCATGGTGTGGACTCTTCCAGCATATTAGTGCCTCGAGTGCTCACACTCAACCACAGCCAACATCGATTTGGGTCAAAAAGGTCCTGGTCAAAACCCTTTCTTTCTTTCGTCGACAACTTTCTCTCTATCCTCAGTTCTTTAAGAAAACTTTCCTCCTTCCTTCGTTTTTTTTTTTCATTCTATCTTTCTGTCTGCCTTACTGATAAATGGTAAAGCACTGTCAAAGTGCTTTATACGCAGGAGTTTGGGGGTTAAAAAATAAAGAGAATGGTCTCTCTACATTACGTGTTAGTTACTTTACTGAAGCCATATTTGTAACAGTATTGGCTTCATTCTATAGTACAGTAATAGGCAAAGTAAGTTGAAATCTGTTGACAGCGGTGGATGTAACCATGTCAGCAGGACAGTGTGGCGTGAGTGAAAGATTTCACCCCGCACCGTCTTCAAGACATCTTTTCATTCTTAGCGTGAGCCAATCTCCTCACAATGTGAAGACTTTCAAGTTTTGAGAGTTTCTGGGGGTTCGTGTCTGAGACGAGCGGTTCGCGTTGTTGTGTCCTTGGGGAACAAAAATTTTACTCCATTTCGCTGTATGGTTTTAGAGCTGGAAAGGGACATGGCGCTGCACCGCGGTGACTAGCTATGACATTGTTCTGCACCTTCTTTAAAATGTATGTATGTATATGTACAGTTATGATGATTGTGTAGTGCTTCATGTCTATTATGAATGAGACGTGTTATGTTGCATACCATTGTAAAACAACTCTTCTATAAAATAGAAGTCCTATTTTCATTTTCATTTTCAAAGAGCCTATCCCATCAGCTAATTGAATGCTGTAAATTATTACAGAAGCTGTGGAGTAAATAATTGAAATGTCTTAAGAGCGAATTTGTGTCCCGATTCAAAGAAGCTGTGAGATCAGTTCACTACTCAACCACATACACCATCCACACGTTGGGTGGCACTCCATTTCATTTTATAGCTCAGGATATCACCACAATAACAGAGAACTTTTACTTTCAAGTTTCGCCCGAGCAACTTCATGTTTTTAACCCCATCTGGTCATATCACTCCACAACTTTCTCAACTCCCTATAGTGTATTATATTAATATAGTGCTGCTGGTATCCATCTTTACAGAAAACTGGATTGAGAAGAAAGAGTGAATAATAAAATGAATACTTGAAGAAGACATTCATAACCTTATCAAAACGGGAATCGAACTCATGCCCTTTGATTTCCGTGTCTAGCGCTATAACCATTCGGCCACACTTCTCAACAGATCTTCCTAACACTACTTGTAGAAAGAGGTGATTTGAAAAGGAGCCGAGATTAGGGAGTTGGGGAAGGAGGGGGGGGGGCGTGACGAGGATAAAATGGGTACTTCTGTTATGGTTTGGTCGATTCCAATTACAGACAAGTATCGCATTAACGGAGCCAGCGACCGGAACAGGAGCAGTGAGCATGCGCGAAATGGATCACGCAGGCCGGTGGTTAATTCAGTATAACGCATTTATTATAGATGAAGGTGGTTAGTTTCAGGCTAGGCCTTCACAGCAGGCTTACACATTGTTCCTTCTTCTGTGTAGCTCAGTTCCTTTCTACAGACGCGGGTGGTTACTTCAGCATTCAGTTAAACCTCATCAGCTTGACTTTCAGGGAACCGGCTCAGCTTGTCGTTGTCGTGAGGCAAATTTAAATCTGTCAAATGTACCCTGAAGCAATCCGAGCATCCAGAATGCAACCAGGCATCATCGTACAGTCATCAAACACAAGACATGTGCTGCTGGTTGAAATGACAGTGCCATGTGAGTACAGGATGGACGAGCAGCACGCGGGTAATAATCCCAAATACAGTGGCCTTGTTCTCGAACTTAGAAGAGTAGGAATAACGGCTAAAATAATGGCTGTAAAAGAAAG
The DNA here is from genome assembly GCA_033807755.1 of Ellobium chinense. Lineage (NCBI taxonomy): Eukaryota > Metazoa > Mollusca > Gastropoda > Ellobiida > Ellobiidae > Ellobium > Ellobium chinense. The sequence continues at coordinate 381,029 of JAWQUT010000197.1, read as the reverse complement.
GGCAAGGGATCTGTTGAGCACCTACTCAAGTTGCTCGGAGTAAGAGGACGGGGCGCGACTGTTTTCTCTGAAGAATCTGGCAGAGACTGCGGAGAAGACTCAGCATAGTTGAGGACCAGTCGTAGCGAACAATGGAATGTTGCTCTATTACCAAAATGCAAATTTCACTATGGCTTGGCGGTGGCAATGAGGATATACAGCTGGGATTTAAGAAACTGCAAATTGCGCGTTCAAATCCCTCCCGAGGCAGAAAAAAAAAGATACTTGTGAGTCATGATCCCAGTGTGGCCCAACCCCTTTAGACCGTCAGGAAGTCAAAGGGGCGAAAAACTTGCTATGGAGATTTTCTGTTACCTCGCTCTCCTAGTTACAGAGTTTCTTTATCTATCATGAGAAAGGGACTGGATAATTGCAACGAACATGCTAGAGATTTGAGTACATGAAATATAGGTCTTGAGTTCTACTGTAGTTCTATGACTGTAGACAAGAATGGCTGGTCCAATAATGTTCTTTGGCTACAAATCGGGATGTCAGTTCAGTATGGTCATAACAGAATATGAGAATAGTCTACATGTAGTTAGACATATTAAGCAAGCAACTCCCAGAACAAGCGTGAGATCAAAGGCATCAGTATTCTTTAAAATGGTTGATAGGCCTTTCTTAATCCGGGCATCGCAAGACACAACTCCAGCAATTCTTACTTATGCTTTTTTACTTTATTTTCCTTTGTCGGAGGATTATAATCAGCTGATTTGGTCTGTTCTATTGTTTTATTGGTTGGTGGATCTTTTACTTTCGGACTCTAGATTTTATGACGCAATCACACTAGTAGTCCTATTTACATTTAAATTGTCCTGTGACCGGAAGTGAGCTTTGTTAGAGTTTGCTCATTAAGAACGGTCTATATAGTGAGAGGTGATGGATAGAAAGATAGTCTAACCGTTACAACGTCTACCGTCCGTGCGTGTGTGTGTTGG
>JAWQUT010000197.1:339336-351941 GCA_033807755.1 Ellobium chinense | reverse complement strand
GCGTGAATGGCTAATGATTTTAGTTTTTGGTAAACAAGTCTAAGTGTTGTGATTGGACCACAGGACCCAGAAATAAACAAACAGTGGGCGTCGACCGGCCTAAGTTAGCCTCGTGGAACGTCCTTGTTTTGTTTTTTTTTGTTGTTTGTTTGTTCGTTTGTTTATTTGTTTCCGGAAAAGTGATTTGTATCTCCTTCCACATTTTTATATCCCCTCCCCCCCTCCTCCTCTTCCCTCCTCCCCACTCCTGTTGCACCCATCCTCCTTTTTGTCGTGCTGCTGCTTGTAATCAGCGTGAAAGGCAAACGAGTGAAGCTGGAGCTAATGGGAAGACAAGGGCTGGACGAGGGCTGGACGAGGGCTAGACGAGGGCTAGACGAGGGCTGATAATGGCCGAGAGAAGGGTTTAATAAACACATACTTCTCACCTGGCCAGACTCTACTCTTAGATCATCGTTCAGCTCACCATGGGACGGGAGACAGACACAGTTTTAGCTTCACTGCTCACGAGCTGAGAGCGACTTGAACTGTTCTTGACTCGTTAACGAGGTGCGAGGCCTTGACGCTTTGCAAGACAAACACTGGGCCATATGGAACAGACGGACATAGACGGGCCACATCACAGACAGACGGGACAAAGAACATAAATAGATCGACAGACACACAAGCCGACGCATGGGTTCTAGAAAGACAGAGGAAGACGGTGATAAACAGACACACAGCTCAATAGAGATATGGGACTTTATACAGACAGAGACAAAACGAGGCATAAATGAATAGATAGATGGATTCAATGACAGCCAGACAGACAGACAGACAGACAGACAGACAGACAGACAGACAGACAATCGGATCGATAAACGGACGACCCTAAGTATAGACTAGACTGGCCAAAGCCCGCACAGGCAAACAAAATTAATGGACAGAAAGATTGGACATCACCTCTGGAAAGACAGAGATCTACGGACTAAATAATTAGTAGTCAAGCAAAAGCGTAAACGGAGAGCCAATGAGAATGACACATGAGCTAGGAGGAGTTTGGATGGACAGACCGGCCAATAAATAGACGTGTGAATAGATATTCGGACAAACAGTCCGGCAAAAAAACACAGACCAACGCCCAGACAACATACAAAGAGACAGACATACATTCCCAAACAGAGACAGACATTCCAAACCACAGACAGACAGCCAGACAGACAGACAGACCCCCGTCCTTTTCCATGGCTTACGTCACCAGTGACATTTCATTCCCTGTCCTATGCTGGACTGTATTCAAATTTGGTCTCAGCCCAAACACCGCGATCGATACGACCCATGAATCTCATTATACTGTTATCGCCATTGCCTGCCCCTGCTGGGTGATACCGGATACTGAGGTAATCACGAGGTTTCGTTATGTGAATATCGTCCATGTTGGCGTATAAGGCCGTATTTCGGCGTAAAAAGGTCGTATTTCACAAGTAAGGTCATTGGCAACTTTTGGTATAATATCGCTAAGAGTGATGCCAGTACCGGAATTCATGTTCGAACTAAAAAACTTAATGATATAACAATTTTATGAGTACCGGTACTTAGGTCATCATGAGCTCACAGAAAATGTTTTGGCAAAGACTGTGGTACAGTCTGATTACCAACGAGCTTGGTCCAAATTCTCAGTCGAGTACCAAGTATCGAAAACATCATATATAGGAGTAGGTAAGCGGGAACAGGGGAGGTAATTATCATGTGTCTAATGTTCCTTGTCCAGATGTGTCAGGGCTTACGTAACTTTAATCATCACCTCACCCCCCTGGAGGCCTCGGGTTCAGACGAACTCGGTGACACGCTCCTGATTTTATGCAAAATCATCGGAGGATTTGAGGGCAAGATGTGGGTTGTACAAGCACAGTCAAGTCCGTGGTCTCGGTGAAAAAAATTGTTGGACAAGATGATTGAACTCAAACTCAGATCATAGTTGTCATACATAGGCGAACAACAGAGTATTGACACTGGCAATCCAACACATGATACAGATAATAATAAAGATCTACATACAAAAATCACATACATAACAACTAGATAATGAACATAGACAGTTTAGCTTCAATCGCAGTTACTTCCTTTCTTCGCAGCGCACCTCATTAAGCAATACATTACCTGGATTGACCACTGCAGACATTCACCGCAATTTGTAGAATAATTCCTAAATATTCATTATAACAAAGAGTGTCATTGCTTCCCAAGAACTGAGATCACTTTGATATATTCATATCTGTTCTAGCTAGTGAGTTGGGATAACGCCCAAATGACCCAACTAAATTAATGTGAGATCTCTCAAGTTTCACAGAAGAACGACAAACGTGTTTCATTTCCCAATGTATGGACGTACATGTATCAAAGTTTTAGACAGCTATAAAACCACTGTGAGGGCCGCCTTGAAATTTTAATTTGAAAAATAAACATGCAGATGCGGGGCTGTTTGCAGTGATATAAATTTATATGATGTTATAAAGACCAAATTCATTTTTTTTTATTTTGAATATAAATATACACCTGAAACACCTACGTTCTTACCTGCCTGTTTCACTCAACAACCTAAGAAATCACTTCCTCCACAGCCTCTTATTAGCACGGCCGTAGACAGCCAAGTTTTCTTTGATTTTTACAAAAATTCTGTCATTGTTTACAACATCTGCAACGCGCAAAGAAAATGTTGGCTGCCGGAGTTCTTGAGAAAGGGATGAACAAAGTCCAAATGAAATGGATGTGACTAAACTGTCCTGATGGAGGGAGGGAGGGAGGGAGGGATGGAGGAAGGGAGTTGGGTTCACTGCCCAGCGAAACACTTTAAATACCTCAGTAAACCCGGACGAGTAAATTTATAGCTCGAGACTTTGTAATATTCTATGACCCAAAACTCTCATTTCGCACTCAGTGACAATGTAGCTCGCGTGAGCCGCTTATAATGAGACATGGAGAAAGGGATAAGGAACTAATGAGGGCGTTGGTAGGGGTGGGGGTTCAGTGCTAGACACATTCTAGAGGTGATATTTGACTTTCCAGTCAGGAAGTTGACATTTTCACAGCCCGTAGCGTCGTGACCTTGTATGAGTCTGTGAGCAGTGCATGTGTGAGCTATTTGCTGATCGGATCACAATCAATGCAAGCCCCAGAACGCCATCAAGGGTGTGAGGGCAAGTCACAATACAAACATCAATACCTTGGGCGTGGATAAGAGATTCTTCACCTTTACCACCTCCCTCCTCCCTCCTCCCTCCTCCCAAACAAACCACCTCCCTCCCAAAGAAATAAAACCTACATCCTCAGTTAGCCCTGACCGTCTTTTGTGAATAAGAGTGCTCATATATACAAAATACTNCCACCCCACCCCACCCCAAGCTCCCTGCTACCAAAAGTCAACGCTACCAAGTGAGATGTATAAATCATTGTATACTCTCTACGCAAACAGACGGACATTTATAATGATCATTACTGCTACTGACGATCCTAGACCAGAACTTACTGTTTTCTTTTACTGTTTATTATAGATAATACCGGTACATACTGCAGTGTCCTTCAAAACAGTTCGTCCTTCCGATGGTACTTTTTTATGCAAGTCACAATTCACAACAGAGAGTGGGTTCTCGATCCGAGTTTTTAACTCATACTAAGCAAAAATAGTGACTGTGGAGATATTTCACAATATATTTTGACCAAATTTTAATGTAAATTGAGCTTTCACAAAAGTAAAGGACACTTGTTTTCTTTGCACTTTGATCATGTCAGTTCTGCACCATTAATGATAAAGGTCTATCAGTTTTCAAGTGTGTCATGGTTGATATATAAGGAAACGGTTTAGGCTAAAGAAACATCAGTTGTCACCCAGTAATGGGAGATACGTGTAGACCTGCAGTGGACGACATGACTGAGAGAGGTCGAAACAGAAAAACAAGGCTTGACTTTGAAGTTTTTCCTGATGGATCAACAAGAGACATCCTCTACTGTCCACTATTCTGTCTGTACAAACTGCTTACCCGGCATAGCGTCCAGCTACTAAAATCTGACCAAAGAATCCATTATGGAGTGGAGGGGCGGGAATATATTAAATATACTAATATGTTTACATATACTAATATGTATTTTACTTAGTTATCCTGATCAGCATTCTACACGTAAAAAAATCCGAAGTATTTTGAAAGTACAGAAAATACAGATGCCATCGCAGTGTGATGAGTCGGTCCTGTTTCATTCTAGTCACCCAGTGCCCAAATTATACACCATCTATGTAATTCACAAATTAGCTCTCACAAATTGTTTGATATAATTTTACACGGTGCAGTTGAGATGAAAGTGTCGGAATGTTGGCGTGAGCTGAAAAATTCAGTGTAGTCTACTGTACTGTCATATAGTAACAAATTTATGATAAACTAGATAGATCTCTTGTTGCCAATAAAAAGGCCGGACACAATTCCGGTTATCTCCCAACTTCGTTCATGTGAAATACGATGTTATATGACAACACGGACGATATTGTCGATGAGTGCCACTTTATTTACCAGCTCCCTCTTGAAGGTCCTAAAATAGAATTGGCAACTTGACCTTCAGTGCTAGCTGTAATGACTGAAGCTAAGGGTAGAATAATTGAGGAGTGTGACCTTTTCGACTCTCGAAAGGACAACTCAGTTGACGTAACAGAACTTATAGATTTGACCCGAGTTCTTCAAGAAGTTCCAGAAACGTCATATTCTCGGCTAACAGCTGGTCGGACTAACAGGATGAACCTCGTGGTTGACTTTCCAAACAGGAAGTCAAGGAAGCAATGATACAATTCGAGAGCTATTGTGATCCATCAATGAAAGAGTGAATCGTTGATAGATTTATATTAAGACATGACGTCAGGTACAAGCGATGTGAGTGATATAACGTTCCACCGCTTGCAGCTGTACAGTTTCTTGGTTGAAGGTGCTGCGAGAAGGGTCTGCAGCGGTAAACGATCATCAAAACAAAAGGAAGTTTTTAACAGTAAACTCATTCTTCCTTCAGACTGAAACTTTGCACTCGAGGATAACTGTGGGGCAAAAGCAGTTGATGACATTGTTGTATTGTTGTTATGACCAGTTTGTGAGAACTACTTACACAGGCCATAAGACCGCGCTAATGAACTGAATGATATCAGTGAAATACGAAACATCATAGGAATCAATACCAGAGAGAATCACTCCTGTCATTACATGTATTATCTGTGTTTGTGCGCTGGCCCCACACTGTGCATAACCCCAGTTCACAATGGAGTCCTGATGATGCTTTCCATTGATCAAACTCTCTTCTCTTCACAGCCTTAAAGGTGCTTAATAGCATGTCTGATGTACACGGTCATTTGTACAATACAGCATCATTAAATATGGCCGACTGCTGTCTGGATGTCAATAAGCAATGGGTGGATGGATGGATGGATGGATGGATCTAGCAATTGAAAGCAAATGGACGAACTGACAGAAATATGCATAGACTAGATGGAAAAAGGAAGAACTAATGGAGGGTGGAAGAAAGGGTGGCAGTAGGAATAGGTTGATTAATTGCTGTTATGTCCACGAATTCATTCATTCATTCATTCATTCATTCATTCATTCATTCATTCATTCATTCACTCCCCAACAGCTCGTGTGTTTCTACATTATTTCAGGTATAGCAATTCAATCACCACCCTCCCAACCCCTCCCTGGCCTTCTAGCGTCCACTCACCCACTCTAAGATCAGCACTCACCTTATCGCACACATGTCACCGCTCACGCAATATTGTCGCCACGACTCCCCGTGTTGCCATAAATCAATGGACGGCCCATCTGACGGCCATGTCAACAAGACAAGACCGATATGACAACGAGACTCTCGGATCAAAACCCCGGGCTCTAATCGGCGATACAGAATCAACAACCTCAATCTGACGAACTGACAAAAACAGTATTAGCTCGCCCGTGAGTGGTTGAAGGCAATCAGAGACGCATGTTTGCTCACTGCTCGACACTGTTGTCAACAATTGATGACTCTTGCAAGCGCTCACCTCGGAGGGAGGAAAAAATGTTGATCAGTTAAGAGAAGTGTAAAGCCATGACCTGAGATCGGAGAAAAACTACTCTAAATGACTCACTATAGGAATTTGCTCAGTCAAAATATTCTTCACGTCTGTGACCTTCATTCTTCCTTCCACGGTCTTTTTATATCTCTGTGTCTAAAAAGATATGATATCCTGAATTCACCAACTATCAACGTTCCTTATAATGTACCCCCCCCCCCCCCCCCCNTTGACAAGCCGATTTCTACGTTGAGTGAAAATACAACTACACAACAACGTGTACAGTGCGCGTGTACTTTTCGCTGAATGTGACGTCATGAATCGGTCCTTGTCAAAGATCAGATGTGTTACTAAATACTATAATAGAATCACGTTAATTGTACTATAACTTTACTCTCTCTCTCTCTCTCTCTCTCTCTCTCTCTCACACACACACNACACACACACACACACACACACACACACACACACACACACACACACACACACACACACACACACACACACCTGGCGGTGTTTACTGGAACCCTCTGTAAACATCTCAGTGACTCGGGCGACTGTTTACATACAATAGAAGATGGCGGTCCGAGTTTAGCCGGAACATACCGATGTGTAACTTCCAGTAATTGTGTCTTGTGTTACAAGCTGAGAGTTCCGCATATTTGCAAGCATAACATCATTAACATGTATGCGAAGCAAACATCGAACTACATCTCCTGGCATTAGCATTGCCGTTCTTACCAAATGTAATTACTGTGTTCAGACAAATCCATTGTAAGTAAACACAAACCATTTTTCTTAAGCCCAGCAGAAATGAAGATGCTGAACAAGTTTTCTTGACGCCAGCCGTATTTTCTTTTAACGCGGAATTTGGCTTTATGAAGCCACTTTGCAACTATGGGCTGCTCACTGCACTTCATTAAATACATTTTACCTGTACAGCTGACTTCGCTTACGCTCAAATTGCATAATCGCAACTTCCGCTTAATCGAAACATATTCCATGTAACAAATGATATATTTCTATGTACATATTGGAGAAGGGCAGCTTCTTTTAATGACAGCTTTTCATTCTCCCGAGGAGTTGCGATTAAGCGGAATCGACTGTCCTTAATTTGTTGTATTGTTTGCTATTATATATAAACATATATGAGCCAATAAAGAACTGAACTGATATGATGTCTCTATAAGTCTCTCTCTCCTCCTCCTCCTCCTCCTCCTCCTCCTCCTCCTCCTCCTCTTCTTCTTTTTTTTTTTCTTCTTTTTCCTCTTAATAAGTCTCAGCTTAGTTCTGAGCATTTACATCAATCCCTCTTGCCCTAACAACATCCTTTCTTTAGCAACACTCCGCCTTTATGTCTTAGCAAATAGCCGATGACCAGCTGCAATGCTGTGTTGTCACCCCCATCCCCCTTGTCCTTCCTCCTCATTCTCCTTCTTCTTCTTCTCCTCCTCCTCCTCCTTCCTGTAGCTCCAACTCTAAGTCGTATGTTCTGTATCCCGAGGTGTGAGTCGGGAATGTTCTGTGTGTCCCAGGAGGTATGCGAAGTCCTGTCATGAATAGAATTATCCTGAGTCTCCTGAGACAAGAACCCCGTGAATATTGCATGAACGGCGCGGGCCGGCCTAGAATTAAACCATAACCCGAGTCACGTGAGGGCGAGGCCCGCCGGTCGCCTGGAACAAAACTGTTGGTAGATTTGGAACAATAAATGCTGAATATTTTACAACGACACCAGTCTTTCATCTGATCTCGTAAGTAACTTTTCAAATCGAGAATCGATGCGGTCTGGGATGAGCGTATAGCACGACCTCACTAATTCGAATTCAAATAATCTAGGCCACCATTTGGAGTTGGTGAGCTGTGCATATTGGTGAGTAAAATTCGCCATAGAATACAAGAAGTCTGAGACGAAAGCATTCAGTGTGTTGGTGTGTATCAATGAATAAGGTTGGATGTTGTGTAGGTCCTAACATATATTTTGCACAAATTTTAATCGAGGGCTTACGCATTAATGATGAGATCTCTTACTACCGTAAGAACTGCACTAGTGCATGAGTGTTGAATGCACCATGTGACTTCTTACTGTGGTAAAAAATTCCATTAATAATGCGTAAGTTCTTAATTGGTAGTAGTGGTAGCAGTAATAGTGGAGATAGTAGTAATAGTAATAGGCCTAGTAGTAGTAATAGCAATAGTAGTAGGAGTAGATCTACTCCGTGCCGTCGTAGAATACCGTATATGTAATGTGTGTGGAATACGACTTAGGACCGTATACATTAACATGGTATACTATAGGTTTAGAATGACGTCATCTTAAATCTTCTGGCAAGAGCCTTCCTATTTTACTCTTCTGACAAACAGTCTGTTGCCCATAGTACAGTCGATTAGATCTAGTAGACAAGGCCAAAGATCTGTGGCTGGATGTATGGCTAGCTGGTTGACTAGATCTGTTTACTGATTTGTTTGTTTGTTTACTTGATTGTTTACTGCTTGCTAGTTTATACGTCGGCTACATGCATAAATTTACACCGCCTCAAGAAGGGCTCTATATTATGCAACATAAGCCTATCCTATAATGACGAGGAAGAGACCATTTGGGGCTGCGGCCCTAGGGTATTTAAACTGGTCGTTCTGTGCCTAGAACTAGGGATACGAGATTATCAAAAGCATTGTCTCATCCGATACTCTTCCGTTCAAGAAGTATGTTGCACACAAGTTGCACACAAGTTGCAGCGAAATGAGCAGTTGTCTGTGGTCCGATATTGTACTCATCCAGCGCAAGTATCCCATACGCCTCTTCTCTCCTTTATTCGTCCTTTTCAGTCATAATTTCGAGTTTATGTATCACGTCAATCAAAACAGAGCCAAACGTGACGTCATTTAATCTATATAATATACACAGAGAGCAGTCCTACTGTGAGGTCTTGAAAGAACAAAGTTAAGAGGGTGAGAGGAAGTGGACAAATCCAAGATAAAGGAGGAAGAGAGTACAAAAAGATGGAAAATGGCGACAGCACAAGGGGGNGGGGGGGGGGGGGGGGAGAGAGAGAGAAAGTGAGAAACAAATTCTGAAAACCTGACACTAACTGCGCCGGTAGAAGTTTGAGAACTCTTCCTCCATGGCATGGTGAAGTCAAGCAAGTAGTGGTGTAATTCAATCTCCTCTCATAAATGAGTTCCGGTTGGCAGACCGGCATCACGTGACAGTCATTTGCATGCTTATCAGAGCTTGAAAACTAATAAAGACGGAACTGGCCGGGCCGTAGCTTACCCGCATTCAGGAGCGGAGGGGGAGGTCCCTTGAGTATTAGTTTGGAGACCCATTCCTCCTTCAAGTCGTTGTAAACAGGAACCACAGAATAGTTGGCATACCCCCATCTTTCTTCATCCCTATCCATCCAGGCTGTATGATCAGATCCGTAGCTGGGTCTCTCATGGGTGGGGCTGATAGTGGAAGACAGTGAGTGCGCTGATAGTCTACGGTCCTGGTCACGTGACCTCGGACCAGCTTAGCAGTGCCCCATTCAGGCCTGGCTAGAGATTTTGTGTGCAGATGGAAGGAGACAGTTAGTAGAAGACAGAATATTGATTTTATCATTCTTAAACTTCTGAACGCATACTGATTGATTGATTGATTGATTGATTGATTGATTGATTGATTGATTGATTGATTGATGGATGGATGGATGGATGGATGGATGGATGGATGGATGGATGGATGGATGGATGAAATTGGATTTTTGGATTTGTGGATTTGACTGGCATAAACACTTTTGCAACTCTCGGGTTCCCCCCCCCCCCCCNCTGAGTTCTTTGGAGGGGTGACTTGGCGAACTCGGTGGGCGTGGAATTGACCACACGAAATGCTCTGATACCAGACTTGTTTTTGGGTGACTGGTAATCCCTCTTTTTTCTTGGACTGACGTCATGATGTAATTTAAAGGTATCTAAGCAGACTAAGCTGTTTCAAGAAACAGCTGAAGTTGCTATCACCCTCCCTCATTCTCCTTCTGTCTGTCACTCTCTCCATATGGTGACTGTACTGTGGGAACTATGACAACGTGTCAAACTTTATGGCAGTAGATGACATTGTCACGACATGCATAGATGTGGGCCATATATAACAGTCTCCTTAAGTTTAAACAACAGATTTATATACAGGATTTTTTTTTCTCTATGAGGTACACATTCTGTGACAAAGCACAAATGTATAAGGCGCAAGTATCATATTATCGGTATCTCAGTTAATCAGTATTGTTAGTCCATTTGGCGAAATCTTGGGCCTCTCCCATGATGTGTTTGGATTAGTGTTAGCGCATGATTTAGGGTTAGAAGGAAGGTAAGGAAAGATGTTGACTTAAGACTCTTCTAAGAGTGTTCTCCCTTCCCCAAATCCTTCTCTAGCACTAACCCACGCAGATTTTGACGGAGTCCCAAATTATGTAATATCGACATACGGCATGTCGTGTGGAACTAGAGGAACAATATGTAGGACAGTAGCTGTTTCTTCTGATGAAAATAACCAGTATCATGACAGTTAGCTCTGTGAGACGGTATAGTGAAGTCATTAGCCACAGACCAGACTGTTCACGGAAAGGGGCGGCTGGAGGGAAGAGAGTACTCACGGGGAGTTGGACTCACTGATCGATATATTCGGCTACAAATCCATTAAACGCATGACCATCTTCATTACAGCCAGGCCGTGTGACAGGAACCCCGCCGGGCCTTATGACAGGAAGCCCGGCGGGCTGAGCAAAGACAGACAGAATTCTTAAAATGGTGTTAGGGTGTCTTGCCCATAGCGTGGAGATTAGCTGAGCTAAGGGAAAAGAGATAGAGAGAGGAGTGGAGAGAAAGCACCAAGGTGGGGTGGGAAAGAGAGAAGAGAAAAATAATGGTGGAAGAAAGATGAAAATGGAGGTTTAGGAAAAGAAGTAAATGGATGAACAGACTGAAGGAGGGCAGAGGAAAGAAAGGAACAACAGAGGAGAAAAGCACAGGAAGAAGAGACGAAAAAGGAAAAGAGGAATGAGAGAAAGTACGTCCGGAAGTCTTGGAAGTAGATGCTGCACTCTGGGGATTACAAAGGGAGGGAATAGATGCTCCAGTGAAAAGGGCGATAACTAGCGCTTCTATGATAAAGAATTATCTGCCATCTTCATTATGTTACGATAATAAATCTCTATTCAGCACATAAAAAAACCTGATAAAGAAGTTGATTACAATTAGGTGGGGAAACTTCCCTTGATTAAATCTATCATCAGTCGGCAGCCATCTTCTCATTATTTAAGACACCTACCCCAACATTCCTCCCACTCCCCAATTTGCGTGTAATTGAGAGCAGCCAATAGAAAGTGCGGCCCCGCCAGGCAGGAGGTGTTATCTAATTGAGTTAATTATTATTTCATACCTGGAGTTGAGGCTATGCACTACAAAGCACGTCAACGGCGCATCGACTGCCAGGAATGCCAGATAACGCACGAGCTGTCAAGGTTGGCAGGTGTGAATAAATTACAGGTGAAAACAACCTGGAGACAAAACTTCAGCTTGACAGATCATTAGAGAATAGACGGACCTTGTGTTTTTGCACACAGCACTGCACTGAACTTCTGTTGAACCCGGAACCCGAGAAAATTTTGTAGATAATACTGTAGGACATTCCCGCCTATAACTTGGTTTAGGATAAAGGCCAGGTTTAGTGGTAGTTTTAGGGAAGAAAAAGCAAATTTGGAACGGTTCCCAGTCATTGTTATTGTCAAGTAATTATCTCACGTGAACTTCCTCTTTTCTTATCCTACCACTAACCTTTAACCAAACTCTTAAGGGAAGTGTTGTGGAATATTGCCTATGAGGAAAGTCAACGAGTTGAGACAATCAGATGTACGCTGTGCCAGTCTCAGGCAGTGTAAGTATACTTTATGGTAAGATTTAGGTTCAGAATATACCTGATGTAAGGACAACATCATGGAACTCTCACAAGGGTCTGTGTGTGATGGCTAAGACCAGGAATCAAATCTCGAAAGTCTGGAAAATTTTATAAAAAAGTCCAGAAGTTGACAAGTCCCCGAAGTTACGTACGTTGATTGGCAGAGGGGATTGCGTGCCGTATGCAAAAATACAACTGTCCGTCTCCTTCAGGATTGGATTTCAAGTAGGCGGGGCCCTGGGCCAGAGAAAAATGTGAGGTCCTCTTAATTACAAAGGCCATAACACTATTGAGACAGTGCCATTAAGCATTAAAAGAAACAATGTCTAGGGATGCAGCTATATATTGACGTTAGCGTCCAAGGAAATCTGTCACATTCAAGTGACAGGAACGGACAGAAAAAAAAAAAAACTTCTGTAGTGGTATAAGAGTATTTTTTTTCTCCAGGGCGAATAATCCTGCTAGTATTATTATCCTGGGGAAAATGCATCCCCTCGTCCGGGAAAAAAAAACACATGTGTCCAGGATTTGCACTATTGTGTCCAGGATTTGCACTATTGTGTCCAGGATTTGCACTATATATTATAGAAGGAACAAGCTCACCTTTGAAGATAGCGGGGG
>JAWQUT010000197.1:324659-339329 GCA_033807755.1 Ellobium chinense | reverse complement strand
GGGGGAGGGGGGATGATCATATTTTTTGTCTACACTGGTAATAATACTGAACATTGTTAGTCCATAAAATGTTTGACAACAACTTCAAAGGATGTTCTACATGAATGATAAAAGACCAACATTCAAAGCCAAGCTCATCATCACAATATTCACTTACACATCAGTGGCCGTATGCAAAATCTTTAATTTAGTTAACGTACAGCGGTAACCACGGTTAACTTCCAAAACATTAGTAAGCTTAGTGTTCGCTGTGGTAAACGCAATGCGTTAACTAACATATTATGGATTATGCAAACGACCACAGCTCATCGAAAACAACAGCAGAGAAGTAGATACGGATCCCTCAGTCCTTTATCACCCACACAGAAACAAAAAAATGTGTGGTGCCTCCTCCCTCCTCCCCCCCCCCCCCCNACACCCGCACTCTATTTAACCTCAGCTGCCATACAAGGAGAGTATCCCACCTTTTATCAAGACATTATGAGTGTTCCCGTATTCAACTTCACGACCTCCCCCCAACCCCCTTCTCCCCAGCCCACTCAATATCCCTTATGCCACGCCGCTGTAACACCCTCAACAACAATTACAAACGATCATTAAAAACATCAACAACCAAACTACTGTTGCAACGACAACAACAACAACAAAAACAACAAGAGGACCGTGCTCACGTGCACGTGACGTAGGTGGTGCTCACGTGCACGTGACGTAGGTGGTGCTATAAAATATATCTGTACTGTACTGTATATATCTCTTTCACGTCAAATAGATTTCTATATTTGTACACGTTAATTTCCTGTGCGTTTTCATTGTGTTTTCAACTGACAGGAGTGGAAGAACCATTTACAAACAACACTAAATCAAACCTGGCGAATCTCTGGAGACAACACCCACTCTGATTGGTTCGTTAGTGCAATCCATCCATGAACAATAATAACATGTGAAACATGCACGACTTTATTTATAGCTATAACGTCATGGGGCCTACTTAAAAAAGGCATGAGTTATTGCTGCTTAGAGCCATTGGATTGGAGATTATTTTCAGGTGCTAAAAGTTTTTAAAAAAAGGAATGACAGGAACATGAAACTAATTTTCTAAAGCAGAGTGGTTTTTTTCAGACACTTAGATTTAGAATATTAATCATGAGCATAGATATATCCTTCGCATTTCAAAATTAATGTCAAAGATAATCAATATTTCTGTGCCTAAAACTGAACAAGAAGTTCTAGGCTAGAAATGATTCCCCACTCTGGCTGTTTTATGAAGAAAAGATAGTAGACTATGCACTTAAAGCATGCAATAAAAATTTCGCGTTACGCCTCATTTATCAATTAATGGCGTGTGCGATGGGCTGTCTTGGAAACTAAAAAAAAAGATGTGAGAAAATAACTCACATGGAAAAGTTGAAAACATCAAGCTGTGTAGAAAGGTGCCAAAAGGTGAGTTTGACACCAAGTGACGTATGCTGTCCTTTTTTCCGTAGAAAGACGAAATTTGTGGTTCTCCTTATAATTCTAGTCATGAATGATCATCACAATCACAACACAATGAACTTCTTTTTGTTAGTTCTCTATGTAATGTGCATGTATGTATGTATGTGTGTGTGTGTGTGTGTGTGTGTGTGTGTGTGTGTGTGTGTGTGTGTGTGTGTGTGTGTGTGTTGATGAGAACGTGAGATGAGACCAATCCTTGGTGTTTACTCTGTGAGTGGCTGACAGGCGGACAGGATGGTTAGATTGTTTTTGTTTATTGTCTTTGTTTATGGCGTTCCTGAAGTTGTTCTCATGCTGTGGGTGTAGGGGTGTGGTCACTGTGATGTCTATAATGGGGTCAAGTTTTGTTTTTCTTAACGTTGCTGCGGTTGTTGTTTGGTTTCGTTGTTACTTTGGCAATAGTTCGGGCTATAGGCCTACTGGCAACTTTTCCACACACACACACAAAGTATCTGAACCCCCTCCCCCTCCCTTCAACCACATCCTATGTGTATCATAATTCAATGTCCCCCCAATTCAACACCCCACTGTCTCCTCACCTTGCCTCCCCCCCCCTCCTTCTCAATCTCTAGCTCCCCCTAGCACCTCACTACTCCGCCTCTGTAGGCTTCCATTGTCTCAACAAATCCTCTCATCCCCTCAGAGCTGGACGCGGTGTCAATCACTCCACCCTGTCTGGTGGATCCACACACAAATCGCTGCTTTCACAAACTGACACAGAGGTTACCAACATATCATAGGCGTGCCCTTAAGTATGCACCACAGAAATTCCAGAAGGGAGAGGAAAAGAGGAGTACTCACACGCATAAATATAATATATCGTGAACAAAACATGATTCGCTTTAACTAACTTAAAATGTCCCTTTTCATTAAGCAATATTTATATCGGAGGTGAGGTATGAAGTCCCGCCGGGCCTCCGACAACTAGACTAGACTAGACAACGAGGTGCAACACCGAGTAAATTGGCTAACAAAAAACCACCAGCCTCTATTAGGATTCGACCTGAGATCTTTTATATCAAGAACCAAGCTGTCTACCTCTCGGTCATCCTGCCGACACTTTCACTGAGATCAGATGCATGACTTTTGGACAAATGTACATGGATTGTCAGATGGTGGCATGGGACACCCTCATCCTGGAGGCTGAGAACCCTTGAAACGATAGACCACGGATTCTGATCCGTTCTCTCGAGCGGCGCGTGGCGATGAAAGAGCGCCATTAAAATTTGATGTCCGCGCCCGATTAACGAGCTTGTCTTGAAAGCGAGGGCGGACCAATTAACTCTCGTGCAAACAGTGAGTTGGTAGGACAAAAGAGTGCATCAACACCGCCTCAGGACAATTATTACAAACCTTTCTATCCAATTTTTCTACTGTCAGCTTGGCATAGGCGTATTGATCCTTACATTTAAGGTTAGGCCTGGATAAGACTTGATTTCTTAGATACTTGCGAATCTGAATATGTATCTACACTGGATTTTCGAATTCGGATCCGATTTCGATTCCTTATCCTAAACAGACAAGTGGAGTGGGGAATGAGTAGGAGACGTTTTTTTTTTTAATTTTGGGAGGGGGGAAGCAGGGTGGAAGTGGCGGCAGGGGTGAATGTTTACTCTTAAGCCCTAGCTGGGAGTAGGGACTCGGAATCACAGCCTTTGGATGGCATACTGGACTCATCAACATTATCACAGCTGAATGGATGCGAAACTGAGAAGGGAACCGTCTGTGTACAAGAAATCGGTTACAAGCAATATACCGGTTCCTAGAAATAGCTGTCAGGACTCGCAGGTGTCGATTTCAGATCCGAATCCTGTCAGGCCCTTCCAAGGTTGAACCGGTTTCCAGTGGCCCAAGTGGACGATCAGAATAAAAGGATTTTAATTTTCACACCCTGCATCTATCACAGACTGGAGATCCACAGATCGCAGAGTAATGAGGTATTTTCAGACGGGTCAGTTACACCACGTGATCTAGGGATTGCTAGGATATTTTGATAAATGACGAGTAATCATACATGAGCAGAGCATGTAAACAAACCAACGTGTGAGCAAGATTTCCTAGGTCACGTGATTGAGCTGAAAATACCTAATTATAATATACAATACTATCGATCCCGCTTGATCGCAACTTTCGCTTATAGACAATATTTTCACATTACTAGTCTATGCTGCCTCTGTAGGAGAGACCCTTTACGTCAGATGAGGTTAATTTCATCTTTTGGCATCTTTATGCAAAGCTCAAGGTTCTCTATCTGTCCATCTGTGTTTATTGCCCAACAACTTCAAAACTTTATGAAGCCAACATTACTGTTACTGTACACGCCATTGATCAAAGTGTTTGTATTTTTGGTCATATCCAGTCACTTGAGAGGGAGTATACTATGTTATGTTATGAAAAGTTTTTAATGGATGCTCACAGTGAGTACAGAGTTCCAAGCGCGTGTGCAATGCCAAGCTACCTGCTAGAGATGTCACAGACTGGCTCCAAGCAGGACATCCTTGACCATTTCTCTACAACCCACTCTTCTCAACTCCCCAGAAACATCAACGCAATTTTTTTTATTTTGTGCTGCAAAAATACAAACATCATTCTCTCAGGTCTATTTCTATTCACAAACAAGTCTTTGCAATATTCTAGATGGTCTGAGACCTGAATTGATCTACAACGTGAACAGTGTATTATGGCATTATTATAGTAGTTTAATATGGAGAGCAACTGACTAACTAAACAAGCATATTAGATGCTATTTTCTATACACAATACTTATTCAGCAAACATATAGTTCACTGTGTAGGTCTACAAGACTTCTTCAAATGTCATAAATCTTCAGTTACTACAAAAATACTCTGAAAGGTCGTTACATGAGCAACCTATACAGAGGTCGTTATGCTTGATTGATGATTGATGACAGAGGAAGAACTTTGTTGTGGACACTGACTTCCAGCCTGTCTCTCGCCCTCCGTATTCTACCTATCTAATTCCGCTCATGTCCACATGTGAGTAGAGAGGCCTTTGTGGTGTGGCAGCTCTTTGACCTCACTAATAGCTCAGCTCCGCCTCTACTAATTGTAATCTCAGTGTCCCTAACAATGGCGGACACAGGATCCCATTTTATTAACATGCAGCAGCCAATCGCAAGATTGCACTGCGTCCATGGCGCGTTGCCATGGTAATGAGACGCCGGAAACCAGTCAAAGTCTGACAGTGATAGGGGCTAGAAACAAACAGAACCATGTATTGGTCAGATTTGTATTCGGGAAGGGGAAGGTTGACAGAATTAACCGGCATGGTGCCCGAGAGGTCACGTTCGTGTCTCTTGATGGGAAGGATCTCGGGTTCTAAGCCCGCTAATGACAGGTTTCTTCCTTGGTATTTTCCGCTGTGTTTAAAGGGTACCTTTTTGATAGCGGCCTGACGAGGAATCCAAGCCTTACCTCTGATCTAGCCACAATATTGTGCTGAAAAGGGGAGTTAAAACCTAGTAAAGCAGTGTATGAATTTTGAAGATTACATAATCGGTATTGATAAAGGAAAAGGAAAAGTCCCAAAGTCATGGTGCAGGACTCACAGACCTGTAAATATTTCTGTTTCTCATTTTGATTCACTATGGTGACTAGAGCTACATCTAGTTCTTCTTGGGTTTGGCGATACTTCTTCTTCCCTCTCCGCTTCTTCCTCCATCCTCCCTTCAGCGCTCTGTCCATCCAGCCACGCACATGTTTCATTTTGCAGGTCGTTTTGTGCCTTGGATTTTAAGCTTCTGAAAAACATAGCATGAACACGGCATGCTGGGTCAGATCTGAAGGACAATGTGGGTGGATGGGTGAATCGGTCGGTCGGTCGAGTGAGTGAGTGAGTGAGTGATTGAGTGAGTGAGTGAGTGAGTGAGTGAGTGAATGAGTGAGTGAGTGAGTGAGTGAGTGAGTGAGTGAGTGAGTGAGTGCCGAAAGGACAGCAATGAAGACAAGAAGAGGGACCACTGTTTGTGAGTGCGTGAGTGTGTTGGCAAGGGTGAGAAAGGTACATATGCGTGTGTAACCGTGAGCAGAGTATAGATCTACATCTACAATTTCATGCATCTGTTGCCACTGTGGACAATTTTTATTCGATCCGAGGTAAAAAGTTGTTACTGCGAGATTGATGAATATGGAGAGAGCATTAATGTTTTACTAGCGGCACCAGCTTGATATCAGTCAGCGGGATACGAGGGTGTATCCACATCTACATTTACCTGTCTGGCAATTTACTTCAACTCAAAAGTTCGTCATATTTTCAAGTTTGTGAATTGTTCGATCTTGTAAGCTGTTCGAGTTTTTGAGTTAAATTTGATAATATTTTAAGCAATTTGTCCATTTAAGTTAGCGGAACAACGTAACCTCCCTGATGTAATGTACTTGGCAAATACAACCAATCTATAATAATACCAGTGAGTTGGTTTGACAAGAAGGTGCATCAACATGGGGTGGAGACAATTATTACAAACCTTTCTATCTAATGTTTTCTGCTGGTCATCTTTACCCAGGTCCATTGGTCCTGACATCATAAGCAAGGCCTGGTATTTTGTGAGTCATACATACCTTTTCTACATTCACAAATATTTAAAATTTGAAAAACCTTATTCCATAATTTATGGACATCAATGCTTGTTTCTAACAGGTGTTCAAATACAGGCCATGATGCCTCTGAAATGTAGTATACGTGACATGGAATGGCCCTACTGAAAGCTTTAGTATTACAACCCGGCTGCATTTTTGTATTATTGCTCCGAGTCAAGTTTTTATACAAACTGGCACTTGGGATGTTTCCGAAGATCTGGAAACTCTTATAGTTTAATGTGCTAAATCAGGCGAAGAAGCATGGTATTACAAAACCTTGCATACTAAATTTCATCCAGTTAACAGATAACTCAAATACAGTTTGTTGACTGACGCACAGTGTAATCACATCATTTAATTTGATATCACTAAAAAACAAAAAACTAGCTTCCAGTTCCTCACGAGAAATTTTCCGAAACCTGTTATGTTTGTGTCGTTATTTCAAGTTGTTGATCTTTAGTTCCAATGAGTTCAACTAACTTTAATGTTTCATGTTTCCATCATGATAAAGTCAAAGATATCTGGCTGCGGCCTCGTACTAGATTAATATACAACAGGTTTTATATTTTGTGCGGGGCTGTGAGTTAGATCCTGCCTGATCCCGGTAGTGTTCTATCAAATGATGGTCGTTAAACAGTACTCCAGTCCAGTTATGAGTCAGGCTGGTTGTAGTTTGTAGATCAATTAATGACAGCGGCGGGGTCCAGGTAGCTGAGAGGCCCGGCTGGGAGCGAAAACAAAACATGATAAGAGATGAGAGGAAATGAGAGATGCGTAACATGCACGGCGTCACCCTTACTGTAACGCCAAAAGTATAGACGGTGGATATCGCGGATTAGCAACGCCCGTGGGTGTAGGAAAAGTTGCGAGGATGCTGTGGAAAAGAGTAGTCTAGCTGTTTGCGTTTTGAGTCTTACAGAGAAAATAATGTTTTCTGAAAGGCGCTACAATGTAGCAAACGCTCAGTTAAACGAATGTCGATTTTAAAAAAACCAGAATTGATCTGTGCGCTGTCATAGGTAGGTTCACAATATATGAGTGTGCTCGGATGTTCAGGGTGACACCAGGTGGCGCTTTTATGAGACTTCATGTAACTGGACGCTGTCAGCAGGGCAATATCCAATCTACATATTCTTTTTATATTCATATTGATATAATAAAAAGTGTCAGAACGAAATAACTTCATAAATTTACTTCGTGTCCACCAATTTTAGAGAGGCAGCAGAAAGCTGATGGAAGGAAGACTGCAGTTAACTATCGAGAAACCTCCAGTGCATCATCTTTCTAGACAAATCACCAAGTCATGAGACGAACCATATCAGGTCTATCGATCGATTCCTCTGAGCAATGTCCGGAATATTCATACAGGTGGGGAGCTGTCTCAGACTAAGAAGGAGGGCACTAAGACTGAATTGTCTGTCTATCTTTAAAACATTCATCCTGTTTACATTTCTCGCATTATTTTCACCATGGGTCGGACCAGAGCCTCACATATTGGAGAACTTGTGCATTAACGATGGGATCTCTTATCATCACCAAAATTACGTTAACTCCGCATGCTGAACGTCACAAAGGGTGCACCGATGCACTAATATAATTCTTACGATGGTAAGAAATCCCAAGCTCTCAATTAATCGAATACAAGGTCTTTAAAATGTCCACGGTATGTTCAGCTGACAGTTCAGTAGTTAAAGCGTGAAGCAAACAACTAAATGGAATGAACAGGTTTGAAAGGAACCAGAACTTTTTAGTTTGCTCTCTCCATGACGAAGAAAATTGTACGATCTAGACGAGGATGTTGGCAACAAAATGAACTCGATACGTTTTACCCCCGCCAAGGAGGTCATCATTTCATCTGTGTCATCGTCGCCGTTGTTTTTGTTGTTTTCGTTTATGTTGTTGTTGTTACTAATGTTATTATTGTTGTTGTTGTTGTTGTTGTTGTTGTTGTTGTTGCTGCTGCTGCTGCTGCTGCTGCTGCTGCCGGTGCCGTTTATTTTTTTAAATTTATTTTTCTTTTTTTTTTAAATTTATATCTATAGAATTGTTCGTTGTTTATTCGTTCGTTCATTCGTTCATTCGTTCGTTCGTTCGCTCGCTCGCAAGCTCGTTCGTTCGTTCGTTCGTTCGTTCGTTTGCATAGACTTGTAGGTTGGGTCGATGCAAGTCGCATTATCGAAACAAATATCTGAGACCGAACAAGTTGTTTCCCCCACTGTTCTACCATCACTGAAAAAAAAAAGCGCCAGGTTTTTAGCTAAACTTACAGTCAGCTGTGTGACGCAGATAAAATTCTCTCCCTTGATCTCTGTTTTAAAAACCTAAAATCCTGTTCCACGGCTGTCGGTGTCAAAAACAAAAGCACACATGTTACTGTCTGCAAGCTGGGCCTCAGCTGTTACACGTCTGGTGGAGGGCTTATCCCAACACAGTTATAATGATCATCATTGTCTCACAATCCCGTGGACTTGGAAGAAATGGACCTTTCAGAGTATGACATGCACCTGTTGGGGACATGTGGCTTCACAACACCTCCCTCCTTTTCTCTCTCTCTCTCTCTCTCTCTCTCTCTCTCTATCTCTCTCTCTCTCTCTCTCTCTCTTTATCTCTCTCTCTCTCTCTCTCTATCTATCTATCTATCCATCTATCTATCTCTCTCTCTCTATCTATCTATCTATCTATCTGTCTATCTCTCTCTCATTTCTCTCTCTCTCTCTATCTCTCTCTCTCTCTCTCTATCTATCTATCTATCTATCTATCTATCTATCTATCTATTTATCTATCTATCTCTCTCTCTATCTATCTATCTGTCGATATCTCTCTCTTTTCTCTCTCTCTCTCTCTCTCTCTCTCTCTCTCTCTCTCTTTCTCTCTCGCAAATATGGGGCCCGATATATATATAACCTACTTTTGCTACTAGGTCCACACTAATATCAACACTGGTCCCATAAGGGTCTCATACGGACCGCCACTCAATGAACATCACGTGATGTGTGTTTGTACATGTTTGTAGGCCAAGACAAGGGCTGTCGGCGTGAGTCGACTTGTTCAGCGCGTGCACGACACATCATCCTCCAAGCAGACCAGTTTCTTTAACTCCAGTCCGACTACAACATGGCCAGACCTGTGCCTGGTGTACCAGCAAGAGGGAAAACCCACCAGAATTCACAAAATAACTGTACCAAGGTTTGGCAGGCACAGCAGGTAAACAACAACTAGCCAGCTTCAGGAACAAAGTAGGGCTTTGTGCAGTGAAAAAGTGTACCGGGTGCCCTCTCTCCTACCCCTCTTCCTCCCCCTCCCTGCCCCCAAAAAACCAAGCGGTTTGTTTACTTCAAAATGTAATACTATAAAGGTCTCCATAGATACCGTATAAAGAAACTGGAAAAAAAAAACAAGTGAAGCACATTAACAGACAGATATAATCAATATTCACTGCAAGTTTCATTGATCAACGAGTAGACGCTCTACTTTTGTCATAGCAAGAAGAAAAAAAAACATGAACAACATCTGAACAAAACAAAGTGACGTGCCAGGTTCAGTGTGTTCAACGCGCATACCAGGTGTGTTATTTTTAGACATGTGTGTTTTATTTCTGAACTGTGGCCTTATCATTGCACCGACCGACATAATTGAAATTTACAGCATTGCCAGACAGTTATGTCTGCTAATGTGAGTCACATGTTAGTTGTATAAGATTTAAATGATTGAAGTTACTAAAATTCGCAATTAAGTAAACTTTTGGGCGGAGGAGATTTGGGGGAGGGGGAGGATTGATAATGGAAAAACGACACCTCATACATATATATACACATCTATGTCCTTATCACTGAGGTTTACCTCCCTATTAATTAAGTGAATGAATAATAATACATTCCTGCATGTGAAATTCATACTCAATATCGAGGTTTCTCTAAAGGTGTATAATTTTCTTCATAACTTTCCGTCAAACATCAGACGGGTGTCTGTGATTTAGATGTCTCCATACAAGACAAAGACAGACTGTGATGTTTGAGAATCTCAGCTTATAATCAGCCAAACGTTCTGTTTCACTGGGCTCTCTGCAGTTTTAGGAAAGAAGAGGGGAAAGCAGGCGAGAATATGAGTTCGTTTTTATGTCAAAATATGGACGCTACAGGCCTAGGCTTATTACTGGGCTTACATACTGGGCTTTTTATTATCATGGGGAAAATGCATTCCTGTATCCAGGAAGAATCATTGAGCCCATGGATTTTGTACTCTCTTAAGACTTCGTAAGACTTCCCTAGATATTATCACAGAAACAGCTTCACTCCTGAAGAGAGAATAGACTTCATACGGAAGACCCTCAGGTTTAAAAAAATCAACAAGATAAAAGATGTGGGAATATTTGTGTTTTTATTGTCGGGCATTTGTGCTTGCACGGCCATTTTCATTCTTTTCTACACTACAAACAAATTTCTCAGAATTCTGCAAAGCAGACATGAAGTTCACCTCATCTGGGGGACCAGTATCACCAGTTTATGAGCCATGTCAATATGATGTCAATATGATGTCAATATGATGTGGCAAGAAGCGAAAGTGTATTCTCATTGGTTGTGTGAGGTCGACTACAAAATGTCTGTCACGTGTAGGTCAGTGTGAGTAACTCGTGTTTATGACAGTCCCAACTGAATTCATGCTCACTCTGTTGCCCCATGTTCATCAAGTATCAGCTTTCATGATACCACATGCTGATACCAGGATGTATTTGTAAATAAATGATAGTAACAGTGACAAGAGTAATTGCTGGCCACTGTTGATATTTCATCGCTAAATTAACGAATCTCGATACATCAGCGATTGTGACTGTTCAAAAGAGGGTTATGCTCCATCTCTCAGTGGTTAGTTGGATATTGAATGGTATTTAGAGTTATCTTGAGAGCAAGCCGTCATAGGAGATTTCTCACGGCTGACTCTAATATCGCATCGCTTGTAACTTTATAGACGTTGAGTTAGAGATTATACTCAAGTATTACTAAACAAAAACAAAAAAAGGCAGTGGTTCTAGACCTTCCTATCTTCCTTCATAGAGAGATAAAAAAAAACAAGAAATTTTAAGGGAAACACAGTAAGATACGTTTTCTAAATAAATTATGTTTGACTTACAATACAATAAAAATATTCTGGGTTGTCTATAGTCTTTGACTAGAATGATCTTCAGATCCAATCACAGACTCCACAACTTACAGTGCATCATATAGTCGGTTATAAAGGGCATAAATCCACAGAAGAGTGCTATAATCAACAACAAATATACTGTGAACTCAAAATAGATTGATCTCTCTCTCTCTCTCTCTCTCTCTCTCTCTCTCTCTCTCTCTCTGTCACACACACACACACATACGCACAAATAAACACAAACACATACACACACACACACACACACACACACACACACGCACAAATAAACAAACACACAAACACACACACATACATACACAGGCGCGCATGTGAATCTTGACATCTCTGCTCAGAGGCTGTGGACTCAGAGAAACGGGCAATTCCACCTAAAAGCCACCTCAGAAATGCTTTTTGTTTTTTGAGAGGCTTTACCTTTGCCTCAACCAATTATGGTTTATATTTAAAAAGTAAATTAACCCCCTCCTCCTCCCCCCCCNCCCCCCCCCCCCCCTCGCATATTAAAAAAAAAATCTTGTAAAGTCAGCCATTTTCAGAAATTTGCCTGATTGATGCGGCATTCTCCTGGAATTGCCCATATGAGTAACTAGTCTACACACAGCAGAAAGATCAGGTCGTTCCTAAGAACAATCCTTGAGCTGGTCAGACTTGGTTTCTCTTGATAAGTTATCAATATTATACACTGGTGTGAGCGTTTTTATTCCCAGAAGACCTGCGTCTTCTTTCTTTATCTGTGCAAATCACATTCACAAATCACTATCCTAGGTGCAACCTGAGAGGGTTGTCTTTCCACCAATGACAGACACATGAATCAACTCGTCGGTCGTTCAGGCCTGGGAAACACTGATAACTTTGACAACATGAAGAGGACAAAAACCTCAAATCATTTCTTATCATCTGCACTCGACTGCACTCGGCAAATCACATGGAAAATTATTAAATTTTAAGAAGTTTAAAGCTGTGTCTACCGATTGTTACCGTCGGGAAGTAAGCCCCGCCTGCAAAGGACCGTGGACACTCCTTCGACTCAAATGGATATGCTTTCATATTTCAAATGCTAGAAAATTCATATCAACTTTCTCTCCCCTAACGTATGGAGTAAAGTTGACATGTGCACAGTTTTTATGCAAGACAAAATCCTTTAGACCCACTCGTGAAATTTGGCACAAAACAAGGCAGTGATGTGAAGTGTGCAAGTGAATTCAACTTAGTGAGGTTTACCATCATACTTCTCCTCTACTTTTATACCTAAGACAGGCCTTTACACAGAATTTCATTCACTTCTCTTTAAAATATAATCTTGAAATAATAGGTCCTTAATTCGTTTTTATTATTTTAATATGTAACTGTCATTTGCAATATACAAGGATGAACTTTTTGGTTTGATTCAAATCTAAATACGGTAGGAAAATGCCACGGAGTTCCCGTGTTGACAGTGACTGAGCAGTAGATATAATATAGACTTACCTAATGAGCATCTCCACTCCCGTGTCCTCCAACCTTCTCTTCACCCCCTTCCAGTTTTTCTTGAGCTTGAACACTTGCATGGGGGTCAGAGGCAGGCGGGGGTCTGAGGTTGGGGACTGGGGGGACTGCTGCCCCCCGCTGCCCCCTCCCCCACTAGCACTATTACTGGCATTGACGCCTTCAGCCATGGCACAAAAAATACGATTGCTAGGACGAACACAAATTATCCCCAGTTCAACAACTCACATCACCATAGAGAGCTGGCACAGAGAACAAAACATCCCTTAAATAGTCTTCAAACAATTGAGAACTCTTGCGAAATATCTTCGTTGATTGACCTCTGATTAACAAATCGCCACTTTTTTTTATTTTTGGTTTATTTTAAAAATTGCGCTCTTAATTTCTGTACGTCAGCTGGTCGCCTAGTACTTAAATGTCGATTGAGCTAAACTATAATCAGTTGTTAAATATAGTGTTTAGTGCGCGAATTTGTCATCTGACATAATGACACACTTTGACTGAATACTAGAACACAACTATAGCTTGTCACTAAACGCAATCCTCGTGTCGCCCCCTCGACATCACACGGCTACAACAGTCTGCTCGGATCACCAAAATAGGATTTCATCGATTCCTGCGCGCGCTACTCAAGTCAGAAATGATAACCTATAAATGTCAGTGGATACAGTCTACTACAATCTTCTTCTCTAATCAGCTATGATATTCCAGGAATTAGAAGAAACAAAGTCACTCCGCGAAGTAAGCTAATGTCGTCTGCTTCTGTAACGTTTGCTCCAAGACCAGGAGTGACCCGTTTCACAACAGACTGGCGGTTTGTAGATAATAAAGGCTGGTCTAGTCTAGTCAAGCCTCACAAATAATGTTTAGTATCTGTGACCAAGCTGAGTGTAGATACAGCCCATGATAAGAGATTGATTGCGATCGGCGTTCATTGCCCTGCCTAGCTCTGCGCGATTGTAAACACTGAACAGTGGGGTTGGTTGACTCCCACGGTGTTATAGAGAGCACTGACTATTTCACCGGGCCGTGCGCGCCTTGTCTCAATGCGCTGTTCTCAAATCAATCTAGCCAGCACTCATCTCTGCCTTGTACGCTACATTCCCTCGTCTCTCGGCTTGCCCAGCACTCACTCCGCGCTCGCGCGCTCTCTCTCTCTCTCGCTCTCTCTTTCTCACTCCTGCTACCCAAGTCTCTCTATTTGTTTTCTTCCTCTCTTTCTCTTTCTCTGTTCTCTTCCCTTCCCCCTTTGCGATCTGATCAGTCTCACTTTTTCCTCTGCTGCCGCGCGTGCATGACGTGTGTAGGTTCGGTTAACGGAAACATTCCATCACAATCACTTTGTGCCCAATAACAGAACGACCTTTCTTTTTCAGATTACATCTATATGTTTTGATACATGTGTATGCATTCAGTTGTGAATGAAATGTAAAACACTAAATGTATGGCACTGTAAAATATTCTTTAAGATGTGGAGAAAAGGCACACTTATTATTGTGTTATTTTACTTGTATTAAAATTCTAAGCATTCAAAATTCCAATAGCTCCATTCTGATCTTGTTGCGGGCATTTCAAGCTAGCAAGCTTTGTTGTTCATTACTACTATTGTGTGCACTGATAACGGGGTGAAATTGCCTATGGGAATCTCCTACTGAGTAATGGAGAAAGCATTTCCATTATCAGTGTGAGCCACTAACCGGGTCGCTGCCGATCGCCTCGTCTCGTGTCTGCCACGCGCACACCTCGCGGGCTGGCGATGTAGGTTCATCTATCGATCTCTCACGAGGGGATCGCGGGGTGGGGGTGGGAAAGGGGAAGGGTGAAGCGTCATTAGACAGAACAGTGAGACTGAGAGAGGTGTAAACTGCAGGGGAATGTAATAGAGCGGTGCAGCATTCATACAAAAATAGGAGGGAATGGGTGAGGGCGGGGGGAG
>JAWQUT010000197.1:301479-314682 GCA_033807755.1 Ellobium chinense | reverse complement strand
ATTTACCTCAATGTGGTTTGTCTTGGAAACTGCATAAGTGCCTTCAATGAATAACTACCTCTTTGCAATCTCACATGACTCTCCCTCTCCCCCCCTTCCCCACTCCCTCCCTCCACTCACCAGGAACACCTTCCTACACTATTGTTGACTGGTACTGATGACTATACCTATATCGCATAACATTTTCATACTAACATAGAATAACGCCCATGAGAAGGTTTACAGTAAATCGTTCACTAGCTACCGGATTAAGCTCAGAGCAGAACAATAATCTAATTACTTATGTGGTCAGTGATTACCCCAAAGGTTTTCATCGCTTAGTTGTGTTTGTCGCTAACCCTGTCAGCGCTTTCTCTAACATTCACTACCAGCCCATTAAGTTGGGAGCAGTCACTGGTCACAGGAAGCTGGTCAGCGTGACAACAGCTCATTTTTCACTCACGGCCTGTCTGGTCACCGTTGGACCTGTCCTGTATCTGTCACTATTTCATTGACTACTGATGGCTATCGTGACGTGAGCCGTGCAGTGCAAGGCAGGAATTATCCTTTGCACTGATCTTTAAAGAAAGCATAGTCTACGTGTGAGGAACTCAAGGAAAACAGACTGCAAAGTGACTCAGAGATGTGACTGCAAATTTTGTAGAGTCATGCTTCGCTTTGGAGTGTTTTCATGAAATGTTAAAATAGAAAAGACAATAGATTAGTTATAGAGTTGTATATTCTCTATGAGCCGTAGGACGAAGTTTTAGTTTAGTGCCGATATACCACAGGAGACTTGCGTTTGGTGTCAGCTGTCATAAATTGCAGCATCACATGACTATTTGAACTTTTCCAATGGGTATTTGTCACAAGAAAGGTGAACCTGTGATGAACAAACTGTATATTGTGAAAATGAATTCTCTAGTTGTGATGTGAACAAACGAAATTGGTAAAAAAAAAATGCTAAAAACAGTATATCGGCATCGTTGACTGTGTTAAGAGAAACTGTTGTTGGATAATATATTGATTCACAAGCAGCAAGATGTTGCTAGAGGAAAGAGCCCCATCTCCTTGTTTCGACGATGGAGATCTCTCCAAAGACTTTGGCCTGGACATCACGGTGCCCGATGGAGGACTAGTCACCTCTGCGGCCAACCAGCGGCAGTATCAGGCTGAGTGCTCGCGGATCTACCAACAGTTCATCTTGAACATGGCTGATTACATCAATGAGGAGGCGCAGCTCCGGAAGACGCTGACTGTCCTACAGAGTCAACAAAAGAAACCCAGAAAGGTGAGGTACAAACGTGCAGAAACTCCCAAAACACCAGAGGTGCCTGATGAAGATGCCTTCACCGCAGCTCAGCTGGAAGAGTTTAAGAACATCCTTAATCGCGAGAGCAGCAGAAGTAAACTCAGCCACGCCAGCGGGTTCGCCGCCCCCAGTGGCGCTGATGGAGACGATGGGATGAGAAGTCAGAAACTGGGTCACACTAAGAGTATCTCATCCTTGGTCAACCAGCCTCCAGTGACCCACATGTTCCCGGCGCTAAAGGAGAGACCTCCTTCCGTCAAAGCGAGTCAGTTGCGGCGTGACTCAAAGAGTGCGCCAGGACGTGACTCCAAGAGTGCGCCAGGACGTGACTCCAAGAGTGCGCCAGTTAATGCCGATGCCGAGAGAAAACGGTCCACGCCGGCCAGTCTCTTTGGCACAGACGTGGAGTATGACGGTATTATGGAACCCAACGCCGAGCTATCCAGTAACCGACGTATCAGGATGAACCCAAGGGCGTTCACTAAACTAATGAGTGGTCAGGTGAAGGTCAAACTTTTAAATAAAACTGGAGATTTTGTGCTCACCCCCTTGTCCTCCGGTACAGCTGTTCTTACGCCAGAGGAAACAGAAAAATCACTAATGGACAATAAGGAAAAAGTAGCTGTAGTAAAACAGTCGACTAACTTTCACTCTCCAACTTTGTCTTCTGATCTTAAGATCAATAACCTTGTAGCTATTCAGAAGGCCCTGAAAGGTCAGCAGGCTAAACGAGTCACAGTAGGGGAAGTCATGAAGAGCGCCAGAGATCGCAGGGCGAGGGTTTTCCGTGTCCAGATGTCGGGGAATCGATTCGACGAGTTTGACCAGCAAGAGGAAGACACGGGGTTTGTCCACGAGGTGAAAGCGGCCACCGATCTTGGCGAGGATGAAGTTGACTCTAGACCACGGTCTCGACTGAGATTTTCACCGCATCTTCAAATGCTGAGACAGCAAGAAAATCGACCAGAATCCCGACTGAGGTCCCCAACGCCTATACCTCTGCATATTCTCGACCCTCATACGTATGCCAGGATCAACACGCCCGCCCCCCAGAAGCAGATCTCAGTGGAGTTTTCAGCTCTGGCTGTTCACAAGGATGGCTCGGAGTTCGAACATCGGTACAGTCAGGCCGTGGGTGTGAACAAACCTCAGGACCGACAGAGACATGTCTCCGTCATCGATATCGGGCTGGATGAGCCGGATTCCCACATCCGGGGCCGACCAGCTCTGAGGTCCACTAGCGCCGCTGGCGGCCATGTTGCGTGGGGTAAAAGCCAAGAAAGCCCCACCCCCACTCATGTACCGACGGGAGTTTTCCCCGTGTCCCAGCACAGCAAGTTGATAAGAAGTAAGTCAGCTGTGGCAGGGCAGGGAGCCAAGAGAGATGACACGGGAACGTTTAATGCTAAGTCCAAAGGCGTCACCCCGCGGGACACCTCGCCACGCGCTCCCTCCCCACCCTTGAAGAAGATCCACAGCATGCGAGACACGGCTTGTGTCGTGAAGAGATGGCAGGACGACGACAAGGCGAGGGAGGAAAAACTCAACAGGTGGAGGATGAGGATGTCTTTCGCCGCCACCAGAAAAGGCAACTTGGCCAAAATGCTGACTAGAGCCAAAAGTGGCCGATAATTTCCCCACTGGTTTTTCTTGACGAATCCGAACAGTGTGTTCCCTCATTCCTCTGAAAAAAAAACAAAAGAAAAGAAGGTGGATGTTGTGAAACAATCTTTGTCGTTTCGTCACTACGCTAGGAGTATGGCATATCTCATATTTGCGGCTTTGAGAAAAAGACAAAAAGACGTCTTTGTATATAAAACGAAACCCCCCAGCTTCACTTTATAAAAGAGTATGTCTCCATGGGCAGGGTTCAAAACATTTATCTATTCTGACTTGTTAGCATTGGACCTGACCACAGGACTGACAAGATGTGTTAAAATTTTGGCCCAAATATGAGTTAAGCTATTTATGATAGCACGGAGGCGACGTATATGTAATGAACTTTAGTGATATGGCTACGCTGACAAATTTTCCAGTTCGATTTTCACAGGAAGAGACAAGGAGGTTCAGACATATGATTCTGGGCTCAGTTCTCAAGCGAGAAGGTGACATGTTTGTATGAAGTTTGAACAGTTTATGTACACTTTGTCAAGATTTGTGCTCATCCCTTAAGCCATATTTATATGACACAACCAGACAGTTGAATGCTGTATGTGTATGTTTGTTTGGGAAGCAGCAAGTCTGATGATGAATGCCTTTGACCTCAGACCGAGAGGTCGTGAGTTTGACATCTGCCAAGTTGTGAACGTATTTGTGCGTGCCTGAGAAAACGAACCAAATATCGGCAGGTACAATATTGAGTAACAGGTTCAGAAAGACAGAAGGTCACTCTGGTCAAAAATGTCGTTTCTTCAAAAGATATCATCGTAACCATTTTCAAGTCATGTACCAAAGGATTTGGCAAAAGTCTGTCTCTAAATTGCTTTAAAAAATATTTTTAAAGGTGTTTAGATCTGTAAATTTTGAAAGAATTAGGCAGTTTTTGCCTACCCAGTCCGAGATTCGAGGACCTATACTGCTTTGTCATGCAAAGCGACCCCTATCAAAGTTTTACACCTAATAGTCTCCATTTTTTTAAAAAGTTATTTTAAGATATTCTTGTCAGTAATGAAGTCGTGTCCTTTTATATGAAAATTAAGATGTGAAAATTTAAAGCCCTTTTTCTCGAAAACGTATTTTTGTAGCTTGTTCCAGTAAATATGGTATTTCTCAAAAACTAGTCAAGATATTTTAAAACTTTAAAGACCAAATTGTTCAGGAAAAACTTGCCTCAACTTTCAAAATTTCCACATTTGGGTTGTATTCTCGGGCACACACACATATTTTGGAAAACACGCCATTCAGGTTCTTATCAGTGAAACTGTGGCCTTTGGATTGTGCAAGTTTTTGCTGAATGCTATTATGAATGATTAGTTCCTCCTAAGTTTAATGGCTATGTTATTGTGTCTTCCTAGGATAAGTCTGGTCTGCTGGGGGAATGACAGTGTGAAGTCTCGTGAACGAACAATGTCTGAGTGCGAGACGCACAAAATGTGACATGAGTATTCTGCCGTTTTATGACAAAAGGACGAAAGCGCCAAAGTAGGTCCAATTGAGTTATTTATGGTTTTGGAATCCCCAGATGATGACGCACATTTCTATCTGGGTCCCATCACGATATCTCAATAAATAACGAAGTTGTGGAACCTTAAAGGACACTAAGCGCCAGTGTTAATTATAAACAATTATAAAGGCGAGTCCTTAAAGTTTGAAAAACATTTTTAAGATTTTCTCAAAACTTTCCCGATGGCGCTTTCTTCCTTTTGTCATAAAACGGCATTATTGTTACTGTCGCCTAAGAGCCAGTTCTGTTTACTGTAATTTTGGAAATTGTCACGCGGTAAGGAAAACAGATGAATCTGCCGGGCTGCGTGTGACGTACATGGAACAGTTTTATGCATGGAAGGAAAGATATTGGTCAGGTGAAAATAAATCTTGTGCACATTATAAAGTTTAATGAATTATAACATTTACAAAAAAAAAAAAGAAAACAAAACCCAAAATGACGGTGCACAAACTGGATCACAGGCGACATATAGTTTACGCTGAGTGAACTCAATTTGCCCGGGCAGCCTTTATCATTTCTGCAACTTGAGCTGCTTGGGTCAGTGAATGTAGAAGAGTCCAGTTTAGATCTGGATCTCAGTATTCATGAGGCTTGTCAACAAGTTTTTTGGTTCTTGAAACTGATAACATGCTTGGTCTTCAATACAGAGTCGGATAGAAATAATCAGGTACAGAATTTTAAAGTACTGTTATCTTTTTTGGGGTGGTTTTTGTTTTCGATTCCGCGTTCAAACATGACAGCCTGAATTACAGTGTCTAAAAACTGATATTGATCATATGAATGTGTTCGCCCGATCAGTGTGCGGACTACTCACGGAAAAAAAAAAGGAAGTATGAACTATTGTCAAATTATCTTTTGCTTTCACTGTTGATGAAGTATAGACTAATAGTTTTATGGATATAAACTTGACTAAATATTGAGAAAAGTCATTTTACATTTCACAGGCACTAACTGGCATGCCAGCGCTTCCGCATCAGTGGCTGTGTGGATTAGCCGTCGGTTAATTAAAGAATTATATTAACCACTGTGAACACTGCTTAATATTTTGGGAGTTTTGTGGTTTTTCTTGTGGTTAGCGCAGTGTGTATTATGCGCACTGCTACAGTTATAGTATCTCATAAAAAAAGTTGCAGTATCAGTGTTGGTTGGTTGATTAGTGAGGGTATTTTTTTGTAATGATATTTATAGTCCCCTAAAACAGTTGTCCCATCCGAGACACTTCCAAACAACCCAAACATAATTTCGCTAGACGAAGTGGATCAGGAAGTAGTTTCTCTTTACTAGGGTCAGTATCGTGTGTGCCCGCTGTTATCATCATTCACACAACAGTCAAACCTAAGCAGATACGCTATGGCAATCAACTAAACCTTTTTACCAGCAGCTTAGGTGTATGTTTTATTCAATATAACGCCAGATTTTTCTACCACAGACTGATTTTTTTTTCCTAATTTTGATCACTGCACACAAAGTTTTATGAAAAAAAAATCTAATCAAGAAACACATGAATTTCTGGTGTCAAATTTATCCCTTTAATAATTAAAGAATTTGTATAAAACTTCGGTCACCTGTGATTAATTGTCATCTGTGCCTGCATGCAAAAAATATTTTTCGATCGAAAAAATCCTTTCCCACCTCCCCCCTTTCCAACCCCCCAAATGCCATTTCGTTGTATTTATTTTAGGTATAGATCTAACCTTTTCTTTCTTCCGTGAACATGATCACAGCGGACAGAAAAGTTTTTCAAGAAGAGGTGCATTATTTTCATTGAAAGCAACAGAACTCGTCTCTGTTTTACTATCGAGCTAGCAAAAAATCGAAGGCCAGCACTACTCATCTCCGTCATACTCAGCTTACATAAATATTATGTTTTGTCACTGAATGTCTTGTATGCCATTCTCTCCTCTTTCAACTCCCATACTATCTATTTCATTTTACAGACCTTCAGATTTTGAGAAGAAGAAAATATGTCACAATTTCCCCTCATATTTTGTATCGGTGTAGGAGAATCTTGTCGTTTTGTCGATATAGAAGGTCGTATTCCACCAAAATCAGGTTAGGAGATCAACCAGATTGCAGGCAATATTTTGCTAAGCATGAAGTATCCATTCTTCTTATGATATTATCAGGTCCACATGTTTGTGAGCTTCTACGTGAATGTCCACATCGTTATCCACAACCGGCTTAAAATTTTGAACTATACGACATGCATCATTTCCTGGGATGTCCCACGTGATAAATGAGGAAGTCAAAAATTAATGCACCACAGCATGAGTAGTGGGCGTAGCGTCAAGCAAAAGGGCCAAAAAAAAAAAAAAAGTTCACATGAAGGAGACTAAAGTCCTCACGAAACAGCATACGTTTGCAGCGTGCAGCGAAGTTCTTCCAGATATGGACCCTAGGGTTGGGTCGGGGAGGGAGGNGGGGGGGGGGGGGGGGGGGGGAGGGATATAACGTCATTGCAGTAAATATGTAGTTCCATACCTGTCAGTTATGACGTAGGTGTCAGCGAAAATTGAACGCGACAGTTCAGATGCATAAGATCCATTTGTGGAACCCAATCTAAAACTTCTACGTCAACCAGACCATGGATATCATAATATTACAGCTATCATTCTGACAAGCCCCTATCCCATGGCAACTTGTTTTTTTTTTTTGGTATTCTTTAATGAGTAGGTAGAGTGAAAACAGCTCACTTTCGCTGTCTAATTTACCTAAATCTAGACTAGCTCCTGTCACACTTACAGGCAGTATCGATCTTAAAATCTTACGATCTCATTGGTGCATATTGTGAAACCTCAAAGAGATGTATTCTGTATTTTAATGATCACAGTCGATATAGATCTAATCCCATTTAAGTAGCTGACTGTTATGGCACTTTGCTGCAAGTTCTTTCTTATTATCTCAACTCATAACAATTACTGAACTCTAGGCGTACGCCCATACATTGGTGATGGCAATATCAGGGGCGTGGCCATCGGGTACTTAGTTTGGAGGAGGGAGTAACCTGTACCGATGCGTAGCGGTGAAGAAGCATCCATACTGTTGTGACCAGGTGGCAAGGCATATAGTATAGTATAGTATTCACTCTTTATCATTAAGAGGGAGGAATGTAATAATTTTCCAGATATCATGTATTATTTTAGGGAAGTGTGTCACCGGGGATTTTACCAAATTTTGAGAAGATAGGCCGAAAAAACCTACACTAGAAATCTCCTATCCCTGCCAGGAATCGAACCAGGGTCTCTCAGCTTGCAAGTCTGAACGTGTTACCACTACACTACAGGGACACTAACTTCACAGCAATTTAATTCTTATATACCTACTGCCTGAATATGTTCCTAACTTCCACGTGTAAGCCTAGTGCTCACCCGTGACCCTAACACACTTCCCGACTGCTCACAATGCTGTAAAAGGAGAAATCCTCACCAGTATGTTTGTGTGCTGGAATGCTCTCAGTTAAAGTTAAGACTGAAGCATTCATTGTAAGGCTCCATAAGGTGTTTTGCCGAGCGTGGGGTCAGTCCATCACACAAAAACACTTGACCTGGACTGTTTCTTCTCATTTATCAGCATACGACTAAAGCATGATTTTGAAATATTACAATGGATTTTATCAGCTTCTCGCATTCTTTCAACTGTAGGTGTCAGCTGTGATGCCAGTGAATACAACTGCACCCAGTAACTGTATCAGTGTAAGAAAATGTTGGTAATTCTGCTTCGCGATAATAATGCGACCCCATTAGAATGTAGTGCCACTGATGGCCTAGTTTACAAGACACAGGAATGTAGTGATTTCCTACCTGACATCTGATGGGCTTTTGTCGGTATCACCGCTAGCGGAGACAGGTCCTTTTCTGTGTCTAGAAATAGCTTGTTGAGGTGAGAAACGATGTATCAGTCGTTACCAGCACACTAGTCTCAGGTAGGAGAGGGTAAAGCAGCGGAGCCCCCCCCCCCNCCCCCCCCCCTCAGTATCTTCGCTTCTGGATAAGATCTATAGAAATACATTGATCATTTCTAAACTTCGTGAAAACAAAAAATTAAATCCCATTTCCTTGCTGGTTTGAAAAAGAAAATGAGTAATTTCAGTGATGTATAAGTGCTGCTATTTCTGAAGCCAGAGTTATTATTAGCCTCTTGTGATAGAAGCTTCCCTCGGGGCCCGGATGTAAAGTGGGTAGATTTCTGCCGTCGGCTAACGGACCGGGCAATTTCAGTTTCTTTTCTCCGTCACAGGTATCGATTATTTTAAACGCTATAGTCTAGATCATTGTTTATCGAGTTGCTTGTTATTGCTCCAACGATTTTTGTCCTCGCCTCTCTAGTTGTGTACGTGCAGACTGTCAGGTCGTCTTGGGGATTGACACTCTTGTGTGAAGTTGATTGTGGTCGTGAAACAACGCAAGTAGAGGACGGAACAGACGGACCAGTTTGTGATACTTGATCTGCACAGAGCTCAAGAGAGTTATGACAATGTTGGATAGAGTCACCTTGGTTACAGACACATTTACACCTAGTTTTTTGTTCTTGTTCTCTCATTCCTTCTATCTGTTCGTACATCTGTCCAGATTCATCCATTTGTCTTGTTCTCTTTTCCTATGTCTGTCCGTCCATTCATCTGTCCTATCGTCTACATATCCAAATTTATCTCTACCTGTCTACCTGCCTACCTACCTACTTACCCACCTACCCACCTACCTACCCTATCTATCTATCTATCTATCTATCTATCTATCTATCTATCTATCTATCTATCTATCTATGCCTCCAGTTTGTTATTTTTTTGCCCCCAAATTTCCCATCTTAACCAAAGAATCATTCACCTTCTATCTCTTGTGCTCCTATTCCAGCTAATGCTTTCAAGTAGTTGTTTTTTTTTTCAATTGCGAAAGTTGTTTTTTATTTCCACACCGACTCCTCTTCCGACATTTTCTTCCCGCAGAAGGGAGATCACTTGAAATGACTTTTCAAGTGGCAGAGTTATCTGCGGTGTGAACACTTAGCGTCAACTCGTATATTAGCACTTTCAAAGGTCGCAGCCAAAGTGATGGGCAGTTTTAATTGCGCCATTCGAAGGAGAGGTTCTGTGCTAAAAAAAAATGGAAATGCCAAGTGTGGAAATGCATCGTCTCCTGACGTACTGTCCTCTATCCTCCTCTGACTAAAAGACCCAAGTGCAAGCAACGGCAGTTTTGGACTGCCCTTTGATTTGCCTCCTTAAGCTGTAAATTATTTCTATCCAGCCACTTACGAACTTCGCAAAGATGAAGATTTCTTTACTAATTCTTAAGAACTTTTCATGGATAGAAAATGGAGGCAAATGCCCAAATTTTGAAATTATCAAGATAGGAAATTACCAACATCAATAGAGGATATACAAAATCTGTAGAGTATTTAATGAGAAAACCACATCTAGAACCTGTAAAAGTTGGTAACAAATGAAAAAGTAAGTGGTTAATGAAGTAGATCTTGAGAAGACAAGAGAGAAAATTCTAAAAGGATGACCAAGTTGGATGGATGAACGCACTGATCGCTAGAGAACTACTGAGATGTACAGCTGGGACACAGAACTGGAGATTCTTGATCGTCTATGCCAGTCGGCATGGTACCTGAAGAAGAAGAAGACGAGGAAAAGTAAGATGATGATGAAGATGGAGATGAAGTCGAAGAAAAAGAAAAAGAAGAATCATTTAGCTTATAAAAATGATGTTTAATGTTATGTAGCTCCTTATGATCTTAAGGCGTTTTTGTTGGAGACCGGAAGATTTCGCTAGAACATCCCTTACCTCTATCTCACACTCATCCATCGCAGTTTTGTCGAGGTTTTTTTTTGTTTTGTTTTGTTTTGGTGGGAGGAATGGAAGAAAGAAATGGCAAAAGAGGAGTCTGGGAAAGTTGAATGTTTTAACTCGATAACGGCAGTCTTAGAATGTGGTATTGATACTGATTCTGTTCCAGTGTTCTTGCTAGAGGTGGCCAGGGAATTCTGGGATGGATTTGTGTACACGATGTGGAGAAGCAAAAACGGATGATAATACTGTACCTCTCAATGGATGACTGGGATTGGGGGAGGGGGGGCGGGGCTGGTTCGGAAGAGAGGCAGGGGGGAACAGAAGGAGGGTGTTGTTAAAACACAAACTGAAGGTCACTGACCCGGAGTTTAAGTGGAACTAGTGAGTTGTGTGGACAAAAGCGGGATTGATTACCGTCTCTTAAAGTGCTTCTCGCCACTTAGTTCCAGTAACCTCACATGACAGATTTAGAACTGTGTCCTCATTCCTGGTCTCCTCAGCTACTTCCCCGCCCCCTTACCTTCTCCCACCTCCTGCCAGCCTCCCAAGGTTCCTTTAGCCACAAACTACCTCCACTTTTAAACAACGTTCACAAGGAAAATCGGGAAGGAGGACCGGGGTGAGAAACTCACTGAGTTGAACTAGGATTCACATCATTTTGTTAGAGGATTTGTTAAAAAAAAAAAAACCAGATAGATGACGTCATTCCCCCCATCATTTTGTCAACGAGCTAAGTCAGTACGCAGAAAGACCTTCTCCGGAAAATGTGTGATGACGTCATTTGGGGGTTTGCTGCTGACGTAAAGCATAATTGTGTATACATGTATATTATGGCCATAACAGAGCCTTCACTCGCACAGAATATATCACAGAAGATAAAGGAACCTGGAAACGAGACCCGTCTGTGAGCCAATGAAAGGGAAGCATGCCATCAAGTTTGCGCATCTCTCTGATCTTGTTTCCCTATTTCCGGGTCTAGTCATCAATCGTGTTATGACGCCGTGCTGACTCTTCCAGTGATTGGTTGTTTGTTTGTTTGTTTGATAGTTTGTGAGGCGCGGTGTGGGCGGCCGAGAAGAGACTTCATCACGATTATGAGTGGCTGGTGTGAAATGTTGTGGTCATATGACCCAAGAACAGATCATGTGATGATGACGCTAGTCGATTCTCTGCCTCTTTATAGAGGAAACGTCTTTGTCTGTACATGGCTTGCATTGTTTCAGTTTGTTTTGTTTTAACCACCAACACAACACGAATATGATGTGAAGAGAATTAAATGCCCTCTGTAGACATATTTCTGATCTTTGCTGATAAAAGGGCTTATGTTGATTTTTCTTGTGTGTGTGTGTGTGTGTGTGTGTGTGTGTGTGTGTGTGTGTGTGTGTGTGTGTGTATATATATATATACATACACACACACACATCATATATATACAGTATATATATATTCTGAGGTAAGCAGCTTGTATCAGTCAATAGAAGAGAAGAGAAAGACTAAAGCCTATACAGTAGATCAGACTGACGACGGATCAGCAGCACTGGTTGACGGTTAGATTATCTCCCGGAAGTTGTGTTGCCATCTTCTGCTTTATTCATCTATTATGTCACACTTACTTCCAAAATGTCTGCCGAGGACGGCGGTGATCTTTGACTTATCTGGTTACAAGTATGTTTGCCTGTCTGCTCAAGCTCCCCAGAGCTATCATCTAGATATATTCTGAATGCTCAGCCAGTTCCACCTGACTTCATTCCTCCCGCTGAATACAGTCGACTTCACTTGAATACTGTCCGCTTGTCGCAAAATTTTCAGAAGACAGTATGTGTAAGATTTACTGAATATCACAACTTCTTTTAATCGTAACTTTTTTTCCCCTGCACCCAGCGAGTTGTGATTAAGTGGAATCGACTGTACACTAGACTTGGGAATTTGTAAAGACATGAACTGTTTTTACTCTCATAACGTGGTTCGTGTTGTTCAATAAGGTCGTATCACACAAATTGGTTATTTGCCAATTTTAATGCCAGATTTCACAGACGGCGCCATGATAGAACGCAGAAACATACGAACGTTACAATTTAAAACAGTTTAGATCACTTCAGACTACAACTGTTGTTTATTCCGTTTTCCTCAGAGTCTCTTAGTTTGAGATACGACCTTTTACGTCAATACGAATGGTATGTGTTTATGCTATATTTTGCATGAAAATTATTTGTAAATAAAGAATTACTTCTGGGTTGGCCATTTGCTTGTGACTTTTTTGTTCAATGTGTAGTGTTGTTTACTTTTTATTAAGGTTTCAATTATTTTGTGTATTATTTATTAGTAAGATGACAGTGACAAAATGATGTTCAACTCGAAAATGCTCGGAGTTTTGTATCCAAAGCAGAACAAAATGAGCAAAATAAAAATTACATTAAAAGCACTTGGGAATGCACTTTACCAGGACTGACCCAAGACAGTTTACAAGATTACAAAATATTACCATATTATAACATCGATCGAGGGAGGGGAGACTACTCTATCAGTGAGAGCTCAGACAAATCTGTCTGACTTCGAAGCAAATGGCAGGACACAGAGTAAACTTCAGACAGCAGCCTTCGCGGATTTCAGAAACAACTCACAAATTATGAACCCGGAAGTAAAAGACTTTGTCAGCCGAAGAAAACGAATATTTGAACTCACAGAAACCAATTAGATTCTGCGATAATATTTAAGGAGAAGGAGGGCTGGTCGCCATTTTGATTTCGACTGACTCAGGGGAGTTTTATTTGACTCTCTGGTTTCATTCTGGTACTGGGTGGATGAAACTAGACAACCGTGCGGTCGGAAGTACAAACTTTTTTCATCCTAATGTTGGACTAGAGCCAAACGGTTAACACTAACTTTAAGAGGCGACGGGCACCAACGTCATCTTGTTGATGACATCTACCAGCTCGCCATCCTCCCATTTCCCT
>JAWQUT010000197.1:254146-285831 GCA_033807755.1 Ellobium chinense | reverse complement strand
ATATGTCCCTCAGAGTTTCCCACCCCCAATGAGCTCCATTTTCCACCAAAGACTGTTAGCTTTTCACGGTATGAATGTCCACTCAATCCTCCCTCCTACCCCCCCCCCCNCCTACGACCACTCTGGTCATAACAATGTTCCTCTACATGTTGCCCACCCCACACTAAGCACCGTTTGCCACGCCCCTGTAGACATACCTCTTACTACTCCGATTTTTAATATGTTTGCAGTTGAAGAGGACTGGTACTTGACTGGTGCTTGTGAAATGTGTAATGAATGAAATCAGTATGACCTAAGAGAGAGAGAAAAAAAAACCTGTTTGATGGGCCTTCCAGGCAGATGAGACGATAAGCTGTAATCAAACGAAGGAAATTCAACCCCAGAAAGATCAGATCTCAGAACTTGGTCACAGGAGAGAGTTTCACATCGTGCCCTTATCAGTCCCAACATTCAATTAAAACCCGAAGTACACTGTGGAGATCATAAGCAGCAATGCCTCTGTTGGCATGACTTAGGAATTTATTTACGTTGGCTAAATTGGTGCTTGACCGTGTCTCCAAAACAACTTCAAAAGTGCCTGGTAGCGAACAGTGGTACTGGGTCGGCGCTGTAAATTATTCCTGGCATTTATAGTATTATAGTATAGAGATTATGTGTTTTGGGCACGAAAAACACTACTGCTTCCCATTTCAAAGTGAAAACTTCCCACACTGTCTTTTATCCAGAGCAGATGAAGAATATTACATATTTTTATCTAGCGGTCATCACTTTCTTGTTTGTTGATGGCAATTTAAAGCTTACAGTAATGTGGTTTCCGTGATCAGTTTTTATTTACTCTGTGAGATACGAGCTCTTGCAACACTTTATGTAAATGGTCTACATAAAATTATTTTCGGGACTGATCAAAATTAAACCCGCCTGAAAACTTGGCTATTCAGTATAATGCTATACCATGTATCACATCTCATTCATAGTACATGAATTAATAATTCCACTCATCAAACGTATAATACAGAGTTTTACAAAGCACGCACGTTTCTGAGCATTAGAATTAGATCAATATCCCTACTATAAAGGTAAACATACAAACTCCAAGATTAGAATGACTAGTTAAATATAGAAAAAGAGTTTATATTACTATAAATAGATTCTGTGCACACACACACACACACACACACACACACACACACACACACACACACACACACACACACACACGCACACACACACCACACACACACACACACATATATACTCACACATAAATACACACATAAACACACACTAATACATATATACACACTTTCTCTCTCTCTCTCTCTCTCTCTCTCTCTCTCTCTCTCTCTCTCTNCTCTCTCTCTCTCTCTCTCTCTCTCTCTCTCTCTCTCTCTCTCTCTCTCTCTCTTCATAACTCACTTGTCTCACTCTCTTTTGGCGGTCCACTGAAGCGGCGCTAATGTTTATCAAGAAATTCCGTTTCTAATCCAGGCCATGAGACAATATAAAAATTTCAGTCGCTGCCAACGAAATTATTTTGTCATTACAACCGTCATGAAAAGTCAGTGGAATACTGTTCATACAGCCATTTCTTACCACAGTTCCCTACTCAGAACTCTCTTACTGCTTTGTTTCCTATGAAGTGCACCTTGGATAACACAAAACCTCTGATAACACGCCCTCAGAAGTTTGCTGGTCCAAAGAGAGGATGTGTTATCCTAATTCCACTGTAGACCCAATAGTTTTTCAAACTTTATTTTTCAGAGGCTATGGCATCTTGAGAATTTTCCAGATATTGTAATTCAAATACATATATTATTATATACTGTGAGGATTCCTGTTCAGGTGTCGTTCAGTTCTTACA
The DNA here is from genome assembly GCA_033807755.1 of Ellobium chinense. NCBI lineage: Eukaryota > Metazoa > Mollusca > Gastropoda > Ellobiida > Ellobiidae > Ellobium > Ellobium chinense. The sequence continues at coordinate 283,970 of JAWQUT010000197.1, read as the reverse complement.
AGAGCCAGGATAGAGAAGGACATTTATCCCCCGTCTCTTCCCCTCCTCCTTTGTTCTCTTTCCTTGGGTGCACCAGTGATCCTGACCTAAATGGCCCAAGCCAATTTTGAACATTAATAAACTCTCACCTAGAAGAGCTCTGAACCTCCCAGCACAAAGGACCGATTTTCAATTAAGATGGCAGCACCTGTGCCTGGAGCCATTCTGAGCTCTCACCTGGGGGCAACACGTATTCATGGGGTCACGAGGGGGCTAAGGCCATGGATAAATCTCAAAGACAGAAAACGAAAACTTATTCTTTCTTCTTGTTTTTGAAATACTGGTTGTTGTTTCATCGCAGTAAGAGTTCTCTAGTTCATTCCTATATCATTATACAAATTCGAGCTCTTGCAGCGTTCGAGTTCTTGGATAAACTTAATATAGAAATAGAAAACAAGAGGCCAGAATTTTGCAACCAGCCAGTGAGGACATAAAGCAGCTTCGATTCGAAGTGGTGAGATTCTACTGAAACTGCTAATTGACTTTTCATTCCCCACATGTTCTTGTCTTGTGATTTCTTTGAGCATATCCAAATGTGGATCGAATAGACTGAGTTCGTGAGGCGATGCGATTGTGTACATGTATTGTATATTATGGTTTCGCAAATTCAAGTGGTTGTTGTTTTTTTCTCCCGTCTGAAATTGACGTAGCTAGATACAACTGGTGATCAGGACTGTGGTCAGTGGTACACATGGCTACAGATTATAGATACAGACTAAGAACACTGGCTATCTAACTACCGTAACTGTGTCAGCAAGAAGTGAGACTCTGAACTCCAGTATCGCATATCTGCTATATCAAGGAGAACTGGCTGGCAACAAGGGGCAAATTATGTAGGCATAGTGAGACTTTAGTTTCATGGGAAGCCAAACAAGTCTTAACATTTGGCAAGTGGTAGGCCTTAACAGTCATACATCTAAATCTTAACTTAAAACATACTTCCTCTGTCTGACTGTGACACCGTGTTCAGCTGACTGTATGGCTCTACTATAGGCCTAGAATATTGTAAGACACTCCAGTCTAGAGCTTGGTTTAGAGTCACAGGCAGAATTAGAAAAGAGAAAGTAAAGTATAACTTGTAGGGATTATTCCAAGTTTACTTTTCCTTCCTTAGCCTAATTCAAACTGCACTGGTGAAGAGTGCCGGGATAGTGTCTACGAAGTTTGTCGGAGTTCCGGGTTCAGCTCAGTTCATTGCAGTGCCGTGTGCAGAAACACACCCCTCTAATGGTATACCCTAGAAATTATGGCTGTGTGAGCAGTGAATTCTGGATGAACGCCACTAGGCATAACACAATTGTATTGACTGTGATTATTATTATTACAGAGTAATTCATCTGTTTATATCAAATGTATTACTAATATAGTAGTGAACATGTTGTCCGGAATGGCACTTAAACTTGCGTAAAGAGACTACTTCAAAGTACAGTGAAACACGGATAATACGTACACCTTGGTACCGACAAAAAGTGAACTTACTAACAAAAATACGTATTAACCATACATTAATCCTTAGAGAAGAAAAATCGGGACCAGTCAAACTGTGCTCGACATCCATGTTTACGTACTAAGCGTGTCCGCATTCTAATAGTGTTTCACTGTACTTGTCTAAATCGATCACTATTAGGAAGAACGAGTAGGTTCTCATTATTATACAAATTCTTTCAAAGCATCCGAGGGTTTTAAAGCGGAAAAGTTTCCGGGTTCTTAAGCGACAACCGCGCAGTGATAATGGTTTCGATCTTGACTGTGACGGGTGGACCAGATCTCCAAACCTGATTTCTGTTGCTCTAAAGTAATCCACCCTGCAAGAGTACAAAAACAGGCTTGGCTACCAAGTTCCAAACCAATCTTATCTTTGGCCAATATTTTGATTTCACGAAGGAGCAATCTCGGAGATGAATTGCAGAGCAAATTTAAAAACACCATTCACAAATCAAAGTGGCACTTTCTAATCGAGTGACCTTTTTCCCCGTGTTGGTTTGAAGTCTGAAGAGCGGGAGGAGTCGTCTGTTTGTTTAAGCCTGCATTCAAAATAAATTTGCTACTCTCGAACCCACGGTTATTCCATTTTCCAACAGATTTAGAATGCCGAGGATTAAATAGGATATTCACATCAACTGGAGGTTAGAGATTATCTGTCTGGCTGTTGTTACAGTGACATACTGTGGTGTACTCTTAGAGAAGGATCGAGAATATCGTCTGCTTGGGCGAGGTTAGTTCAGATCATAACAGTAACTGAATGTCGTGTAACTGCGTTGGGGTTGCAAGTCTGACAACTAAGTCCCATCGAAAGACAGAAGGTGAGTTCATACTTCAAATTATGACAAATGTAAATGACAAAAGAGGAACTCACCGAAAAAAAAAAAATTATATGCTCGTGTGTGAACACATTTTCTTCCTTACACTGATTTTTTTTCCTTCAATTTTATAGTTTGTCTTTTCAGAAGATTTATTTTTATTGACTTGAGAGGATACTATAGTCTACTGGTGTTCTACTAAAAGAACTTTGTTATTTATGTAACTGGGTGGAAAAGCATATTCAGAAGTATGGTATTCTTTCTCTTATGTTTAAGGGGGAGGAAGGTGAGCTTAGTCTGATAATTTTTCAGATCTTACATATTATTTTTAAGGAAGTGTGTCACCAGGGATTTTACCAAATTACTGTGAATTATCAATTTAGAGAAGATGGGCCGAAAAAACCTACTCTAGAAAATTTCTGTCCCTGCCGGGGATCGAACCAGGGTCTCTCAGCTTGCAAGTCTGAACGTGTTACCACTACACCACAGGGACACTAACTTCACAGCAGTTTAATCCTTAAATACCTTCTGCCTGAATCGGTCCCTACTTCCATGTGCGAACCTAGTGTTCACCCGTAGCCCAAACACACTTCCCGACTGCTCACATTTACACAAACTACCGTTGTGGTCAACACAGTCGCTCAAAAGTAATTTACTTTTACTAATTACTTTTTCCCCCCTAATCTTCTACTTGTAGTTACTGAAGTTTCAAAAGTAGTTCATGAGTTTTTGTGACTGAGACTACCAGGGCTTTTCTTGATTTTCTTACCTGCCAACAACAGTGACTCTCAGTATTTCATGAACTGTGATCTTTAGGTTACTTCTCTGGCTTCTCACTGATTGGACTATTTCATTGATTGGTCGACTGACTGACTGACTGACTGACTGACTGACTGACTGATTGACTTGGCTGGCTGGCTGGCCTACTTGGTTGGTCGGTGGTGGGTCGGTCGGTTGGTTGGTTGGTTGGTTGGTTGGTTGGTTGGTTGGTTGCAATTTTTTTTTGGTAATGCATCACCTGTTTTCCATGTTCTTGCATCTAGGTTTACATGTGTGTATTGCCTACTAATGTGAAAATACTATTTCTTACAGCTGTGTGACATCGACACGATACTGGATGTGTTCATCTTGATGTCATCACACCTCTAGCTACTTCACAGACATGGAGAGTGATGCCAACATCAATGGAGGAGGGGGCGGGCAAGACAACGCACATGACGACATTCACGTCATAGATGAAAATGTGGACACTCTGGTGTCCAACATGGACCAGGGCCATGGTGACGTCACAGGCACATCTGGCTTTACACTCATCCTCCAAAATCATGTAGCAGTGGACTATAGAGATATTACGTATGGCCACAACAGAGACGATGGGTCTAGTCAGGTGACAGACGGGTTCGAGAGTATGTCCAAAATGGCGTCCGACGAGGATCAACAAAATAGTTCTTTTGGTCATTCTCTGGAAGGAGACGGGACTGGGGGCCGTGGTAAAAAACTGGCCGTGCTAACAGACTCATCTACACATATAATATCATTCCAAGCCACGGGTGCTGGGGGTGAAATTGACGACGAAAATTCTACTTTCAGTGCTGCAGACAACTCGAACAATGCAGATTTCACTTCTTGCCAAAAGCCTCCGGAAACAGTCGCCATGTTGAAAGAGTCTGACACTAATAACAATGTGATTGTCACCAACCCTAACCTCGCTGAGCCCAGAGGTCATGAGGTGGAAGGAAAAGTGGTCATTGAGCCCGCAGAACAACAGGTCAGCGAGAGTATCGACCAAGAACAAGGAGAACTAGAAAAGTGTTTGGAGTTAGCAAAGGTTGAGTTACGGCCAATGTCAAAACCACAGGAAGATCAAGATACTAATGACTACTCACAGCAGCAGAATGCGGACGATATTTTGGACGTAAACACTCAATCGCAACTGGAGATCGAGTGCACGCCACGCCAAGAGGATGGCAATATTGCCGACGTCACGGAGACACCAAAGACTAGCACTAGTGGGTGTAGCCAAACATCCGCAGATAACCGAGAACATTCTGACAAGGGAAATAACACGGCTAAGGCCCAGTCTGGTGAGTCGACCCAGTTACCTGAAATTATCACCTCCTGTCGGGATGAACAGGATCTCAACGGAGACCTCAACAAAGCCAGTCAAACGAGGAAAACGAGCGACTCTGATCAATGCTTGAACGAGAAACGAATTAACTCTAAACGCATCAACGATCTCTCCAAATTTCAGAGCCAATTGATCGGGATCGATGAAATGAGTGTCGACTCGCGGCCATCGGCCCGTGGCCGAGAACAAAAGACACGTGACACAGTTGACCAGATCAGCGGCGGCGGTGGATCGAATACCAAAACAGAGCCTCGTTCTCGCGTCTCGACTGCGGATAAGACACGGGCTTTAGGGAGAGCTAATAACACTTTGTTGACTAAAAACATTGTGGATACTGGCGCCGCCTTGCTGATTACAACGCCACTCACCCCAGTTACGCCTAAGTCTAACAATTTTACGGACGAACGAAAATCGCATCAAATGAACGGCAATAGTGACGGTGGTCAAGGAAACAGACTCAGTTTGGACCAGTTGTATAATCCCTACGCCAGGACCAATTCCCCTCGTCGGGCTGGCTCGATACGGCCCCATACCGCTGGCGGGGGGAGCTCGAGACCTCCTGTGTCTAAATTTGAACGGCCTTATACAAAGACTGAACTACAACGAGCCCTGCCGAGGAAAAGTTTCTTTAACTGTCATGAGAGAGCCATGAAAGATGCGGGATTTGAAGTGGACGACCCAGTGGCCAAACGCAAGGCCGAGCGGCTTAAAGCCAAACTGGACCGAATCGCCAGAGAATTCGACCCACTGCCGTCAAAAACCGCCATAGAGACGGGTAAAGAGCCTGCAACCAACGCAGTCAGTGACGTCAAAGTTGTCGTGACTGACGTATCAAATATGGAGTCCGCAAAGGCGGATAACTCTTTAACAGATAACATCGAGGACATTGCCACAGCTAATGACAATGTCACTGGTAGTGAAGAGGGAGGGGATAAAATATTTCAAACAGCTGCAACTTCTGGAAAACCTGGGGTGGGAAATCTTAGCAAGAAAAGGCGGCCTGGAAGTGCCAAAGTTGAGTATGTTGAGTGTAAACCGTTGTCTGTGTATCTAGAGTACATCAAGGAAAATAATCATGAGTACTTGCAACACACTCAGGCTTTACGAAGTGGTGAGCAAGGCAAACCTAACGCCAGACTCATCAAACTGGGTCGTGCCTTTGAGCTCCGCCATCAGGGAGGAACTCCCAGAGTACACGGCGAGGATGTCGTTCTTATGGCGGCCAAAGCACTCCGGCCACGAACAGCCGACCCCGCCAAGTTCTCCAAACCCCAGAAAGACAGGACCGGGCTGTGGACACCGGACACTATGAGACAGATGCGGCCACAGTCGGACGACAAACGACAACAGGAGAAGAGTCCAACAGCTACAGGTACCACAGGGAATGCCGGGAAGGAGGAAGATCATCCCAAGACAGAACTGGAGAGGAGGAAGGGGCGGGCCGAAGACTGGTCAAGATCAGTGTCCACGAGTATGTTGACCAGGGCTAAGATACAGAGTCTGAGAGAACTGGGTTCAGATGACCAGGAGTTGACCAAGTGGTGGGAGGCCTTTAAAGGATGTCATTATCTACGTCACAGTCATACCCAGGCCTCATGACCACTTCCTGGAATCATCAAAGATACAGTGTGTGTGTGTGTGTGTGNNGGGGGGGGGGGGGGAGTATGTATATGTGTGATTGTATGTGTTATGTGTTTAGTGTGTGTTTGTGTGCTTTCGTATGTGCGTGTGTTTTGGTATACAGTAGTTGTGTTTGCGTATGTGGTGAGGGGGGGCGGAGGATAGGGTATGACGATGGATGTGAAACATTTAATTCAGTCATACATTACTGAATAGACTAGAAGACTCTATGTTTCTTATTAAGCGCACCAATAACAAAGATGAGGAAGTAGAGATAGAGACTGAGGCTATACTCGATGTCACTCGGGATCCCGTTATAGCCCGCTCTGTATAGATGGATTCCACAGGCATTAAGAGGTGGTATTATAGGGGAGGGAATACACATATCGTATGTATGCCGTGTTCAAGTGTTTTCAATGTAAGTACATACTGTAATGTTAGGTAACGAACTCCGCTAAGTCCAAACCCCACACAGCACGGTCTAAAGGTGTGATGAACTGGAATTGCCAGCAAAACTCATAGAAAAATGCTAGTAAGCAAATATGGGTAAGCAATATGTAGCGCATATCAGAAGGGTAGCGTTTGGGAACATGATGGCATCATTTTTAAATGTAGTACCTTAAACATGGTTCAGATATCTTCCTCCATTTCTTGCCTCTCTTTAGTGACTCTGTGTGTGAGTGTGTATGTATATATGTGTGCTTGTGTCAGCGTGCGTGCATGTGTGCGAGTATGTATGTGTATGTGTGGCGTGCGTGCGTGCATGTATATACTGTATATGTACACTCGCGTTGAACAGTTGATGATGGTGCATGTGCGACAAATGTCTTGTGTAAATGAACACATAATAATTTATGCCTGTAGTCTAGCCTTACACTGACTAAACAAATACAAGCAACCAATTTCTCTTTTCTTTCCATTTCATTTCTACAACTGTTTGATTCTCATCCTCACCATTGCAAGCTGTTGACTTGAAAACTTACAACATAAAGATCCAAGAGGACATCAAACGACCAAAAACATGACAAAAGACTTAAGTCCTCACAAAGTTGCCCAGTACAATGTGTGTTTAATGACAATGTTCTTATACAGTGCCCAGCACATGCTTGGACTATATTATTATTCACCACTGCATGTTTCACAAATCACTTCTGTGACCCTCGCCCCTTCCCCCCCCCCCCCCCCCCCCCNGTTTTTTTTGTTTTTTTTTAAATGAAGATTTATCAGCCCTACACAAGTTTACTGTGTTTTATCAACAGCCTACAACATCCCACATCTCACTCGCGTCTTTTTCATAAAACTGTTTGATGTTTCTTTCAAGTACTGTAACAGGAGGGAGACAATAAACACAAAGTATGGTGTATATGGTTCAACGTAGAGGTGTTATTTTCACCTTTAACTTCTATCATTTCAGTAATTGAGATTAAAATCTTGTCATGAACACAGGGCCAGCGGAAAGTAGTGTGGTAGAGCATAATCTTGCACCTCCTGGAATGTACTGAATCATGTTTTCAAACTTTGAACACACAACACATCAAGGTGCTGGGATCACAAGCCATGGTGTGTTGATTTAAACTGAAAAATCCCACTGGCATTAACATGAGATACTGTAGAAGTCGGTCAAGCTGCAGTCAGAGGGGAACACTAACTTTTATCTACCTACATAAATTTGATTTTCAATCAAAAGAAGTCTTTGTCCCCTGGATACTTGATTCATAATGTTCAGTGTTGAGTTCAGAAAGCCTAATATTCTTTACAAATTTGACTTGATCAATCTCAAACTCGTTCGCTTCTCTGTGACAACTTGAAGTTTCATAAAGAATGTCAACAAAGAATGACCTGATTGGATACTATTCCTTGTGACAGATGTTATGAATATTCAATTCCCCGTCACATTTACTACCCGGTTAAAACCCAGACACCCACATTCAGTGCCTACATCAGCATCACGTTATTCTTTAAGAGTTCATACCAAGATCACTTGATACAACGAATTGAGCTGGTATCAAAGGAATGACAAATCCGTCAGACTGGACGTACATTAACAATTTCCATATTGCAGTAAGCAGAAAGAGTATGTGGCCAATACAGACTGATGAAATAAATTTCAGTATGATTCTGGAAGCCATTATTTGCATAAATAGGTTTGAGCTGGGACGCAACGTCTCATGTATTTATTTGTCCATCATTCTCTCCCTCTCCTTTCTACACATGCAGCATGCTCTCCTCCCCCTACACCTTTTACGCTATCCATGCATTCGGTCCAACTTTGAACTGAGTCACAGGACGAGTCTTGTGTGCCACACTCCATGGATGACATGATCTAATACACTGTAACACGTTCAGTTTGTGAAGCTGGCTGGGTTTTCAAGATTTAACTGTACTTATGCAAGCCTAGACAGTATGAAACTTCATCATCTTTTATCAAAATGATGGCATGAAATTCAACATTTTCATGAGAGTGATATGGGATCAATCACAAGCATACCAGTGAAATTCAAAACTGGATTCCCTTTTTTTTTTTTTAACATTTTACTAACGGGACAATAGATAATGGTGCCACATGGCCATAATAATAATTGAAATACACAGGTCGATTGACTATGACAACCTCTTCCTCTGTTTCATGCTATTTATCACTTTTAAAAATAAATAAGTACTTGATAGAAGAAAAAAAATGTTCATGCCATAAAAAGTAATGGCAACATTCATCATGTGAAAACTACAGTATATAATATGTTACTTTTAAAATAAAGCACAAATAAACATTTTCATAAATACAGCACATTGACTGCTGTCATGCTCTTTGTCATTTTATTTACAATGCAATATACTGTAGTTTATACTCAAATATAATACATGCCTTGAATCATTATAAGAAAAAAGCTTGACAACATTTACAATATCATGCAAAAGGATATTTACAGTCTTTGTCAGTAAATACAAAGAACTTATAGGAACACAGAATTCGAGGGGTGTCTGCACAAAGACCATATTGTTATATGAATTATATAAGGGAGATAAGGCCTTTGCGCAGGCATCCCTTCGAATATTATCATGTAAAAATCTTTGCTATAGAAGAAAAATGAGGTCTTCAATGAAGTGCATAAGAATTTCATGAAAACTGTACATAGCTAATGTTTCATATACTGAGATACATGAAGTCTTCCACAATAAATTTTATGCCATTTGCAGTAGCTGCCAATGAAAATTGAAGGCAGTGTCCACATGTGGCTGTTACAAACAACATGAAGGAGGTAAAGAAGGTGAGCAAGGAGTCAAAAATGTCTCCATCAGTCTGAACCATTCCACCAAGTTTGAGATTGTGACTAAACCGTCATTACTGACACATTCTGTCATATTTCATAATAACAGCATTCGGAGGAAAATGGCATCATGTGAAACCTTTTTATTGGCATGGAGAGGCCCAGTTCTTCTTAACATTCTTATGCGTTTAAATGTTTGACCTCACACATGAAATTACAGACTGCCATCAAAACTGGTGCAAAATTCTGAAGAAAATTTTACCAAAATTTGCTTCGACCTAATTTATGTTACACATCAACCATGACAAAATATCCCTAAACCCTCATCAATTAAGATCTGGAGATGTGCAGTAAATTATTCAAACAAAAAAATTGAAAAACTAAACTGCTAACTAGCTAGACTTGCTCTGAGTATAGAAGATGTGGGGATTTAATTATACAGATCTATCTACCTTCTCTGATAATGTGAAGCTCCTGCTTCATCAGATCAATACCTGACACAAACTGTATCAATTATTACCCGACATAAATCCTACTAAAACAATATGGCAAAAAGCGTTCAGCTTCTAATCTAAAAACATATCAAGAACGCTATGCCTCGACCCTGATATATTCCCCTCCCCGTTGTGCGAGTCAACAAAGGTTCTAGGAATGTGGATGGATGTACAGAATAAGTAAAATATAAACAGGCACACTCCTAGAAATAGAGGTAGGACTGGCAAAAATCTTAGTCTATTTCATATGCCAGGTTGGCTCCTAACCATTTTTCCACTGCATTCACATCCATGTTCTTCCTGCGTGCATAGTCTGTAATCTGTGGACAGATAAGATGACAGATAATTTTATGTGTCATGTTTTACAATCAGGGTTTGTTAGGGATGGCTCAGAGATTCAAACTGAGATAGGCATTGCGCAGAAACTTGAAACAAACTTGACAGTATTCTTTGTCATTTTGTTTAATGAAAGAAGGAAATGATGTACTGTACTTCATCTACCAGACAAAGTACATTATATTATTACTACAAATTTAAATATGAAAACAACAGCACTGTTATAATCACTTTAAGCTTCATATTTCTTATAAACATTCTCAGAAGAGTGACAAAACATTCAGGATCACCCTGAGTCAGTCAGAGCAGGGAGAAATTCAGCCAGAAACTCTCCTTAGGTCAAAAATGGACCAAGCATCTTGACAAATTCTCAGCACTATCATCAACTCATGTGAACAAACTCTACACTCCAAACTCTTCTAAGCTTTGCTCTGCTGATTGCATGACTACTCACACCTTTTTCTGCTTCTATTTCCATTATCTTGCAAAGACAGAGAGAAGTTTTACTATGGTGAACTCTTAATAAAAAGGTGAAAACAAAAACAAATCCAACCTGGCCAAGACAAAAGACTGATATAATAGCAAGGTCAGGGTAAACAAGACAATGAGCAATCAGGTTTGTAAATTTGGTCAAGGAATCAGGAAGGGAGGTAACAAGAGGTGATGCTAAATTTAGATCACTGTGAAATGAATTATGGACAAAAAATAATGCCTAGACTTCATTGGCAACAGAAATACCCATGTACATTACTAGTTGGTCGACCTAGTTGTTAAACTACGTATGTCCTGTGTCCTTTCCTGTTCTTAAACTACGTATGCCTGTGTCCTTTCCTGTTCTTAAACTCTATATATCCTATGTCCTTTCATGCTATTAAACTATGTGTGTCCTGTGTCCTTTTTTACCTGATCTTTCTCCAGTTTGTCAGTGGCAAAGTAAACACTGTGTGGGTTGGCCAGGTAGATGCCAGAAACAGAGGATGCCGGATCCATGGCCAGGGAATCGGTCAGCGTGATGCCCACCTCATCTGGTCTCATCAGTTCCCACATGGTCTTCTTCTCAGTGTGGTCAGGTTGGCTGGGATAGCCTGCTGCTGGCCGGATACCCTAGAGAAGAGAAACAGTGTTAGTGTTGTGCATATTATGTAACATACACTAGGTTGTCTAGTACATGCACAGATCAGATACTCTGGTTCGTTCACAAGAAGAAAATCACCGGCACTTCGGAGCATCTGTCCTGACATTTGTTACATGTTGTTGTGATCACCTCAATACAGTGTGATACAGTCCGAGCATGATCAATAAAGTTGTTAAAATCCTTTTTTTTCTTTCTGAATCAGTCCATGAAAAGAGAGAAAAGTGAAAGAAAAATCTCAATGAAGAATGTGTATGTAATGTCACAAGGGGAAGTGTGTGAAATTATTAGCTGACTGGAGTCAAAGCCTAAAGGTACCAGTCACTTATTATAAAATCTTTTCTATGAAACTGGCACTGTTTTGAAATATTTTGCATATTCTAAAGTGAGCTTGAACAGTCCTAGAGATATTCCAATAGTATATGATTAGTGCAGAATAGTTCATATTGTTCCATGTGTTTTGTATTCAGTGTGCTAATGTGTATCTATCATTTTCTACAGTCACTAAATTATTGACTGACAGGTTGAACTGGCTGATATCATCGTAAGATTTACTTCATCTAGTGGCACCTCATACACGTATTTCATTTAATTCGCTGGGATAGGGAGCATGAAATTTTTGACTATGCCTCAAAATCTCACCTGATACTTAATCCTGTGTAGGTCGTTAGCATCCAAACTTTCCTCCTTGGAGTAGCCCCAGTATTCCTTGCGCACCTTCTCATGCAGGTACTCAGCAAAAGCCTCAGCCAGTCGGTCAGCAATGGCTTTCACCATGATGCTATTGTAGTCATCATGCTGGTCTTCATACCTGCAACATCCAAATATAACATTCATTTGGAAATGTCACAAACATCACTTTGTTGGCTGTGACTTAAATTCACACTCCTCCACAAGTTTGAAAACAAAAATATAGCTGTATACAGAATGATAGGATTTGAGTCTTTGATAGTTCTAAGAAAATCACAAAGCCGATGTATGTGTCCAGCATTATAGGGTCCCTCACTCTTGGCAAATGAAACTGTTAAATTACAAGGAAGACAGAGTCACAAATGGTGTGTGTCTAGCCACATGGCCAATTTCAGTTAGCTTTGCACCTGAAATCAACAAAATTTTGCTGGTCTCTTAAAGGTGATACAAACAATGCTTATCAAATATTATCACGCTTATTCCACATTTGCCTTAGTCATTTTTTGAGGTTCTAAGAAACTGAACATTCTCAACCTGTTGCTCAGTGCAAAACAATGGGGCAGATGTCGTTCAACTTGTAAAATTGGGATATAATAACCAGTCAAAATTCTACACTTTTAATAGGAAAAAGAAGATAAATGGAAGATCATAGTAATACAGTATAAACAAGTGAAATCATCAAAAAAACGATTTAGGCAAATGTGGAATGAGCGTGATGATATGATACATACTCTTTGCAGAACTGCTCAGTGCCAATGCCAGCCGTACAGGCAAACAGACCGATGTAGTCTGTGACGCCACTCTCACGTGATGCCACAAAGTCAGATTGGCACAAGTGGGGTGAATTGTCGGCAGAGTCTTTCTGAGCCTGAAGTAGAAACAGAGGAAAAACGAACATATATTTTACATGTCATCATAACTGAACTGGACTGTACGTGTTGTATCCTCACAAAGATAACAGAACAAATTCACTAACCACAAACTGGAACCAGAATACCTGATAGACACATTTCCATGGAAACTGGACTAGACTCACTTGTAAAAATATACTCACACATAAAAAACATGGTGCTCATTAATACTGCATCTCCTTCCCTTTCTTATGCATGCATACATCTGTCAAAAACACATAATGTATGAGACTGTCGTGCTAAATCTGGACAGTAGCCGATAATATCAGATTATGGCTAATGGCTTTTTTTTTGTCTTTCATCAGGGTTTATATAAGGGAAATATAATACTGTGAATAAAGGGGAATGACAGTTATTGTAGTGGTTCGTTACCCAATCAGAATCTTTAGAGAAGGGACAGAAGGCAACATGTTATATATGTTGACAAAAGACGAGGCAGATGTTGTGGGTGAAAGAAAAGAGACGTAAATTTGACCTGCTGTCTAAGACCAAACAAAGTTGCAATCCTTTTGCCTTCCTCATCATAAACCTCAATGTCATCCCCAACACTGTTGGCTGGGTAGAAGGCAATAGTGGCAGTGGCCTTCAGTTTCTTCTCTTGGATAGTTTTCTGGATCATCTTCTGGGCATCCTCGAACAGTTTCCTGGCCTCCTCACCTGGCAGGGAAGACACAGTCAAAGGTAAGATTGAACTTTCACAGACACAATCCCTCCATAATAGCCTACCTTGTTGGTTAGAGGGCCAGCATGCCTCCAAGGTCCTTGGAGCTATACCAGCAGGAGTTTACTCCTGGCAGGTCCAACCAAGCCAAGCAGGTGCAGCATGAGGGGACAGACTAAAGTGTGAGGAGTAAGTGGAACACTCAAGGTGCTATGCGGTATACCCACTGGCGAGTGGAAAATGCTTTGACTTGCACCAACCCACACCCAAATATGGGTCAAAAAGCTGGGCAAGTCAGCTTGAGGACAGCTTCTCATCTAGGACGGCAAACTCTACTAAACCCCTAAATGGACGGGGTCCATAAGTCCAGGTTGACAACCCTTCTAAGGGAAGAGAACTCTTAAGAAAAATGCATTCAAGTCCAACCAAGTACAACAGTCTTATGAGCATGGAGGAATCGAATGAACATGCATCACTCACACCAAGGCTAAAATTTACAATTCCCTCACTTCCACTGGTTTTGAAATTTACATCAATTTCATCTTCACTTTGAGAAGCAGCTTCACAGAAGTTGGGACATTTCCACAACTTTGCCATTCCTTTTCACAGTTCCAAAACCACTGAAATATTTTGTCTAGAGACTGGCTCCAGATGGCAGTCCCTGATAATTCTGAACTAAAAAAATGATAACTAGATCACATAAGAGGAACTGGTCAGTGGTATGTCATCTCAGTACATCATATCTCTGATCATTGCGAAATATTTCTAACTCTGAATCTGAGCGCTGCAGTGCGTGGCATGTATATGTATTATATGTATATATGTAGCACTGAAATCTTCTAAAGCACTTCACAGTCAGACACTAGGGGAAACATTGATCTTATACAAGTCCAGCTACTTACCAACATCTTTATCGTTGAATATCTTAGGATATCCTCTGTTGGGGTATTTGCCCCTGAGCTGCCACACGTTAAAGAATGGCCTCCAGTCAATGTAGGGTTGCAGCTCATTCAGATCAAAATCTTCAAATTTTTTGATGCCAATAAATGAGGGCCGTACTAGAAAATACATCAAGAAACAGATCAGAATTAATAAAAGGCATGTGAAAACAAATGTAAATATATGCATACATAGCTACCTTTCTCCAGTTTTTTTTAACTTTAAATTTTATACTAACCCTATTGATTAACAATGAATGGGGATATGTGGCATGTTATTTTTTAGTGACAGCAAGTAAATATGAAAACCATAGTATGTGATATTCTGCAATACAACCAATGTCAATAGTTTCAGTACAAAAGGTTTAGAGTAAAAAAATTCATTTGCCACATGGGTATAAAGCAAGTAACAACTATTTTATCAAACATAAGTACTCTAAGTAATTTTTTTTCCTTACTGAAAATTTCAGAGTGAAAATTTCATACAGCTGTCACTGAGCTGACAATGAAGTGCCAAGCAGTCTGAATATCTATAAAAATGGTAAATCAACAAGTCAGCTTGCAGTGTTAGCCACCGAACACTTCATTAATTCAGCCAGTCCACATACTGATCTTTGATGGGAGATTTGTAAAACATACAAGAAACTGAGTACAAGATACAAAAGAATATAAAGAAACTTTCATGACCAACCTGGCAACTGGGTGGATGACCAGTCAATGACCAGTTTCTTTTCTCTGGCTTTTTCAATGGACAGGTACTTTCTCTCCTATAGGAAAGAAAAAAAAGAGCTCAAAAAGTTCCTTCAATAAAAATATCAAAGCTGGTTGAATAACAACTTTGAATGGGAAGTTGATAAACATATCAGAAAGGATATAAGTGCTGAAAGTCACAGGTCTCCTGATTTTACGGAGAAAATATCACTTGGGACCACACGGGTTTCTGAGCTCAAAAGGAATTAGCTTCCATCACAGCCATATTAGACTTTACAGAATATCTTTATATATGGACCAGCTTTACTGACACTAGCCCTGACAAGCTGGTGATTTTTCCTCCCTTCAGTGACTGTCTTACCCTCTCTTATTAGTCACTTCTCATCCTTGATTTCCACCATTTTCTCAACTTACCTCTATTTCACCAGCCTGTCTTCATGTACTTATTGCAACACCTTACGACTATACTCCACTTAAAACTTACTTTCAGTGATTCATAATGTTCCTCTCTGATTTCTTCATAATCCTCTGCCAGTTCCTCAATGAACTCGTCTCGTGTGTTTTCATCAGTGAGTGCAGACAGCTGTGAGAAGAAGAGACTGTTAACACCCAGAGCATATAGCAATGTCACATTCAAGGGAATGTAATCATCTCACTATAAATATCATAAAATACAGACACATTTTTATATTGTGTTTTATTAATGTTGCAAGGCTACAGTGTCTCAAGCCCTCCTCAAAAAACACCTTACATCTTACATCCTTTTGTAAGTCACTATATACAACCCACCCTTTGTCATACCAATAGGATCAATCCTATGCAATCTTCTGTATTGCTCTGATGATGTCCAACCCAATATATCTGGTCTGGCCTCTCTAATCTTCACAGTGTCTCAAAAAGCCTGCAGCCCAAACTGAAAACTTCCAGCACATACTCACCACAACAACTGCCTTGGAAGCATCCAATACATGAATGACCGGAGATGACATGCGCGGGGCGATCTTCACAGCAGTGTGTTGTCTGCAATAAAAGTACATACATCTACAGTGGAAACTAACAGAAGCAAAATTCAGCCAATAAACAATTTGAAAGAAAATGCTGATTGATTCAGACTTAATGAAATGTTCAATTTCGCTTAGTGTGTTTGGAACTGAACTATAAAACAGAGATCAGACAGTTCATCTCAAGGAGACCAAAGATACGTCTCTAACAACTGTTCTCAGATAGAAGCAAGAGAGACCCTTCATAGGCAACAGATTCCCATAAATTTGTTAATCTCAAACTGATACACAGCAAGGATAACCATCCCCTTGAATCCAAGTACTTAAGCATGGAGAGTGAAGTTTAAGCTTTCCTTGTCACAGAACTAAACATCATCACAAAATACTCACCTGGATGTCGTGGCACCACCAATAAGAACTGGAATCTTCAAACCGACCCGTTCAAATTCTTTCACATTGAAGATCATTTCTTCCAGGGATGGGGTTATCAAACCAGACATACCAATGAAATCTGAAGTTCAGGACATATAAGTAAGTGACAATTATTAAAATTATCAAGAAACATTTTGAGATTCACTGTGTGGGATTTATTGTGCATCTTTGACTTATACACGTAAACTGTGTCTATCTCAGGTGAGGAAATTTTTTCATATGAGTCAGTGAATATATCAGATGGAAGGAAGGTGTGCTGAGGAAAAAAAAACTTTACTTTTCAAAGAAATCATGTGTCATACCCCAAATAGCGCAAAGGGAAAAATTACACAACAACTGCAGTGAATCCACAAGTAACTATGTTTATAGATCACTTGCATATGTAATTCTATTTTTTTCACAAGTTCATTTTAACACAAAGCACTATGTTTCTTCAATGACCTACCAGCTTTTTCTCTGATGGCTGTCTCAATGATTTTCTCACAGGAGGTCATCACACCAAGGTCAATCACTCTAGAAAACACAAATGGAGATTTCAAGTTTGATAACTGCAAAGCCTCAGACATTGAAAGAAAACAATTCTTCATGGGGTGGTGAAATAAAAGTTATCAGAGAAAAGAAAACACACCAGTCTCAACAGTTGGAATTGTTACACAGGCCTGACTTGCTTCCAACATAATCTCCTTCAGAAATCTTAATAGCAACACTCTAGTTCCAGTGAAACGTCAAACACAATCTGTATGCCTTAAGCCTAAACATATAAATTCAGCAATTAATATATATGAATGTAAAGAATGACCATGCTGATTCTATCATAAAAAAAAACAAACTCACTCAATGTTTGAAGAGCCATTCTGTGACTATTTTTCCCCCACATTGCGTGAAATTTTGTATGCAAATTCTTCTTGTCCCAAGAGTTGTCCTTTTTCAGGTTTTGTTACCCCATGCGATCTTGAAGTTTTCTTTTTAAATTGGTTTGTTCGTAAACCCTTATTCCTGCATCCCATTTTTTTCACTACTGCACCCCACTGCACACACGTCACCTTCTGGCCAAATAAACCTGTGAGGTTTGCTAACAAGGACTGCCATGTTGGCATATGAGACTTAATTGCGTGATAGGTTTGATCACAATGATTTTGTAACAAGAAGTATAATCCAAATACGTGTAGATGTAATATAGTTTGGTTGTTCTCCTCCTTTCTCCATTTACAAGTGCCAGAATACCTCAACTCAAGTCATACCTTAACGACAACATGACTCAATCCTGCACAAAAGATTTTTCTATTTGTGTATTTCTTATAACATTTCTCAAATAAAGGATTCCTTATTTTGCATTTAAGATTGCTGTCTAAAATTTTTGTCTTTATAATTAATATTTCCTGCCAGTTAGTGTGTTCACCTACTTGAAATTATTACAGCCAAGCACAACGGCTACAATGTTCTTGCCAATGTCATGAACATCTCCCTTCACTGTGGCTATCACTAGGGTGCCTTGATAACTGGGCTCCTGGAAACATTTTAATTATATATCAATTATTCTATTTAAACAGGCGAGTAATATGATATCTGAAAGTAACAGAACATGGCTAAGACAAGATGCATATGACACTCTTATCATAATTAGCGGAACAAGTCTTTTCCGGGTTCTGAACCGTGTAAGGCAGCATGTAAGGAGCTGTCAGAAGTGCAGTGATATGTTTAACCCTCTAGTGCCCAGCCCTATTCACAATGGCACAAAAAGTCCGAGCTCCAGTTTTTGGATCACTCCTGGATCCACTATACTGGAACAAGCATCAAAATGATAATAATAATAATAATGCGGTTTATAAGTCTCATATCCAGACTAATGCCCGCTCATGCGACTTCACACTATTATGGTGGGATGATGATCTTGGTTTGCTTTTTCTTTGTTCCACGAAATGTATCAGATCTGATACGCTGGGCACTAGAGGGTTGAAACAAGTAATAAGTAACAAGTATTCTTATGCTATTCCAAAAAGCTACATCAGTATGAACAATGTGGAGAGTTTGAAATGGCAAAGTAAGAAGCACCTGAGTCAGGACGTTTTTCTCCCCTATGCTCCAGCAGAATAAGGACAGATGACAAGTCTGCAAAAACAGTTTCCATAAAAAAATTCCCATCTTGCAGTCACTCACCGAATCCTCCGGTAACCCACTGGCTTTCATCATCTCCTGTCTCTCCTTCTCCATGAATGGGATCAGATGTCCCACAGCTTTCTTCATCACCCGTGCAGATTTGATGACCTGTGGCAGGAACATCTTCCCTGCACCAAACAGGTCTCCCACAATACTCATACCCTGCAGAGACAGTCAGATACAGTCTTATCACAAGGAGGATGTAGAACTGCCATTTTTCAGAAAAAGAACATAAATGCCTTCCTAGGATATAATTATCCATTTGGCACTTTTGTACGGATTTCTCTATCTCTCCATCTGGGTTGTTCTCTTGTAGTTTCCATGGCCAATGAAACACTACTGATTAATAGATAAGGCGAGGCCTGATTAGAACATTTTTCTGTGTCACTTGTAAAACTTTCATGTTAACCTTATGGTCTTTATCCAAGTATGGTCTGTATAAAATAGGGCAGGATCTCTCAAATCAGGAAATTCTGAGAAGCGGTTCAGAAATCTGAATTCATGAAATAAATTTAATATGGACATAGAGCAAGAGGTCAAAGCTCTTCAATAATTAGGCCATGAATTCATCCGGCTCGTCTTGTGTTTACTCAAAAACAATTGTCAGATACCAGCTTACCTGGATCATAGACTAATTTATTTCCTATGTAAAAAGAAGGGGACATCCTTTTCTTCATGTTATGCATTTTAGTCCTTTATCATCACTAAATTAATCAAATATACCTTCCTACTTATATCACCACAAGTAGAACAATTCTTTACTTAACAAATGACTGTGCTCTGAGATCCAGTGAATTTACATCTTTAAAGCTCATAAAAAGAAATTTGAAAGCAGTTGCTTCAAAACTAAGAGCAGCAGACTCACCTTCATGAGAGGTCCCTCAATAACATTTAGTGGCCTCGGGTAGAGATCTTTCTTCTGTCTTGCCTCCTCTGTGTCATCAACAACATACTTGTCAATGCCCTGAAACGGACATGATGAACATCAGTTTATCCTCACAGAGGAATTCAAAAAGTTATCAAAATCATATGAGAAAATTTTTTTGGTCAATTAATATTCTTTGTAGTCAGGGGGGAAGTATCTGTCATGGCAACAAGTATCTTTATATTCTATTTTAGCTATTATAAATCATGCTGCTGTTATCACAGTTTGAAATCTCATTTCACCACCACATTTTAACTGTCATTAGTCAAAATAAGGTCTCAAACAGGACTTTGAGAATGTGTTCAGTTGACAGAAAGTGAAATTTCATAAACCACGGGAGGGTGGTGTACCTTGATGAGAGCGTAAGAAAGTCTTTCTTCCACAGGTTTCTGTCTCCACTCATCCTCTTGACCAGCCTTGGCCTTGCCTCCCTGAGCCATGTTCTGGAACAGATTTTTAAGTACATCTGAGTAATCACAATGGGTTCAAAAAAGTCAGAAGGATGAACATTATGGAGTGTGAATAAGAAAACAGTCACAGAAATACTCCATAGAATGAAAATTCTTTCACTGCCAACAGAAAGAATAAGACCTAACAGTGACAGAATGTGAAATGGCATTCTCATGTTTTAAGGAATGAATCTCTTTCAGCGAAACGAATCACAAAAGTTTTCAGTGGACAGCTAGGAAGAAAGAGGCTCAGAATTGTTCAGAGCTCATCAGTTACAGGACAAGTGCAGAGCAGTGCAAAAGTTAATATGGCAGCTGTGCATGATTTCACAGTCAAACAAACTGTTCATTCATAGAACTGATATGGCAGTCTTGGACACAGACAATTGATGGTATTAAGTAAATAGGAGGCATGGATAGCTCTATCTGCTTAATGTTCAATGGGACCTTACAAACCCAAATTTCAGGGCTCCAGGTCATTGTCTGATTTCTGGAGAGCTTCAGCTCACAGACATACAGAATAATGGACACATGACTGAAGCAATGTAACAAGTGGCCAGGTGTTTCCAGTCCCCAAGGTTCAAGGTCACAAACTCTACCACATCACAGTGTTCACATAATGTACTAGCAAGTTATTCTTTTTTCCACCAACCTGTGCATATGCTAGAAGTTTCTCTGTGCCATCTGGGTCTTTGTTCCACACCAAGTTCTCACACAGCTGTAGCAGTTCTGGCTCAATGTCATCATAGACCGGCAGAGCCCCGGCATTAACAATCCCCATGTCCATACCAGCCTGGGCAGCAAAAAGAAACAACAGCATTATCACAGCTGTGTATCCTCTCAGGTGTCCCAGACGAGACTCATGGTTCACAGATCAGTCATGTCAGGCTAGATGTGATTTTTTACTTAAATTTTTTTCATTATGAGATACTTTTGTGTCACAGTATAAATACTCAGAGGCAAATGTAACTGACTTTCATGTATTTATTCCGTAAGTCTTCACAATCATGACTTTTTTCTACATTTTTGCACCATTGTTGTGGGGGCCACACCAAATAAATTTAGCTAGCACCAATTAAAACCCTTAAATCACATGACAATTGTAAATACCTCATAAGATCTAGAGAGCCGATAATTGTAACAAGAGGCAAAGACATAACAAAATAGGCAAATATAATCTAGTGGATTACAAATTTTATGAAATCTTTTTAATAGCTTTCTTTTTGTTCTTCGGTGTTCCCTGATTAATAGCTTTCAACAACTTACACACTGTATAAATTCATGGATATAACACAGAATCGTTTGTTCCTTGAATGACAGCAAAAAGATTTTAGTGTGTCTTTGATATAAAGTACACTTGTTAAGAGAATATTACCTCAGTGTGTCTCATATAGACTAAAGTTTACATAGCAAATCTCAAGGGTTACCTAGGGAAAGGATAAACATGACCTCACCTTGATGGCATGATAGAGAAAGACACTGTGCATGGCTTCTCTGACAGCCTCCATCCCACGGAATGAGAAGGAAAAGTTGGACACTCCACCACTCACTCTAGCACCGGGCAGAGTTTGCTGTTGAGATTCACACAGGATTAATAATCTTTTTACATTCAAAGTGTACATTTGACATTATAACACTCTGTGTACCTCAGCCTTGTTAAGTTAATTTTCATTAAAGTTGATCAGATGGAAGTGGTGTTTTCAAATTTTCACTTATTTTACTTTGATGATGTGATGATGATGATGATTATAAGTTCCTCTATGAAGAAGGACCACTGTCCAAAAATTTGGAACTTTTTATTAGATTTTTTCTGTATTACAGTTTGAGAGTTTCTATCATTTTAAAGATGATGATGATGATGATGATGATGATGATGATGAATGGGCAGGAACATAAATGGAAATATATGGCACACATTATGTGGAAGGATACGTCCAGGGCCTTCATGAGGAGATTTTAGTCTTTTACCATTAGTGTCTAGATACATGTGTGGAATATGATGGTGAGGCAATGACTTTAATTTGAGATTGTTTTCTAATATTACCTTCCACAACAGTAAACAATGCACTGTCCAATAATTTGTATGCAATATGTACTGAATTGGAAAAGAGCATTGCACACCTTGGTAACGCATTGTAATTCATGAAAAAGGGCTGTGCTTCCCTGTAACTATTCAAGATCAGACCTACAAAAATAGCAGGCAGGGGGATCACTTGTCACAGCTGGCAATGAAGTAATCTTGTCTTGGGAGTTTTTAATTTTTCCAGGCCTCAGAAAGTGCAATACAAATTGTGTAGAGAAGCTATGTATGAGTGCATGTGTGAGCAGTTGGGAAGTGTGTTGTCATGAGGACATGTTATGGATAAGCGGGGGAAAGTGTGAGCAGTTGGAAAGTGTGTTAGCGTCACAAGTGAACACAAGGCTCACACGTGAAAGTTAGGGACAATTCAGGCAGCAGATATTTAAGAATCAAATTGCTGTGAAGTTAGCATCCCTGTTGTGTAGTGGAAACGCACTGAGACTTGCAAGCTGAGAGACTCTGGTTCAATTCCCAATAGGAATTTCTAGTGTAAGTTTTTTTGGCCCATCTTCTCAAAATTGATCATTTACAGTAATCTGGTAAAATCCCAGGTGACTCACTTCCCTAAAATAATATGTAAGATCAGAAAAATTATAAGACTGAGCTGACATTCCTCCCCCTTAATAATAAAGAATGAATACTATACACCTCGCCACCCAGATACACATGTCCCAGTAAGAGAGTGCCAGTGATTTCTTACCTTGATGATTCTGGTAGCCTCAATGAAATTCACCCCATAGCAGTTGTGTTCCTCAATACCAGTGGCAATAGTCAGGATATTGGGGTCAAAGATGATGTCATTGGGGTTGAAGCCAAGTTTCTGGGTCAGGAGGTTATAGGAGCGAGTACAGATGGCTACTTTCTGCTCAGTGTCTGTTGCCTGGGTAGACATGTGGAAGCCAGATAACATCAGCGTATCTGTTAATTTCATTATATCTTCTACTGGCAGCTCCTCCTATCTCAATGACGACTGTCAAAGTTTTACCTTGTCAATAAATCATGCTACTGCCTTTTGCCAGTCTTAGATGTTTGAGTCATTTGTTGTCTTATAGCCTGCCATGAATAAAGTCTGTGTATTTGTGACAGCATTCTTCTTTTCTTCACAGTGCTGATAAACTGGACAATGTCAGTCAAAATAAGACTAATGACAAGATCAGGAGTCACAGTTTGTTTGTTGTATAACTTGAAAGTAAAATCATTTTTGTACACAAAGCTACTGATTTTATGGGGGAACTGTTCCTAATTGCGGAGAATTTGAGTTTGTGTGAGGCAGTTCAGATGCATTCTATTGGCTAAATTGTTCTTCAATCATGATTTCCTCAGACCCATTGTTATTTCAAACAACTATATCTTGGGGAAAAAGAGTGTTAAGTCAATTCTCTGTTGTTTTTTTGTCTCATCTGATAAAGTACGCACGTCTTGCTTTCATACTACCTATAACTTGAAAAAGTCAAATAATTACTTTAGTCTCATTTGAACTGGCTGCAAGAGATATTTATTTGAACAAATATCATATGGACATATTATACAACACTTTGAAGTTAATTAAATATATAACGTGACAGTTGATATGAAGTATCACATAGAAGCCAAAGTCATTATCAATAGCTCTAATATAATGATGCTGGTCTGACAAAGCCTCAGTTATATTTCTGTAAAATGTAACATTTCTTCAAGAATCTTTTATGCAATAATCTGCCTTCCATACTCCTTCTCTGTTACTACTTTCCCAGGCTAACCTGTCCTGTTTCATCAAATGCCATGATGACCACGGCTGCTCCAAACTGTTTGATGACCTTGGCTTTCTTAAGAAAATCCTCCTCTCCTTCCTTTAAGCTGATACTGTTGACAATACATTTGCCCTGAGTACACTTCAGGCCAGCCTCAATTACAGCGAAGTTGGAGGAATCAATACACAAAGGCACCTGGAAGAGCAAAACAATGAATTCCCTCATCTGTCACTATAGAAACACAAACAAGGCGGCACATAACATAGATAACCATGATAGTTTTTATTCTTATTCTTCTGTCAAACTTGAAAGTCTCATAAACAAGGCCCGCAAGATATAGCTTGGAGAATGTCCCATAGCTTTACAAAGATTATGAATTTCACGTCAAGAACCTGCACAGTTAAATTCTATATTAATTTTTGTTCTTAGAACTGGATGTTTCCATCAATATTTATTTTGTTGGCTACCATGAGACTCATTTTGCCAGATACATCACATGAATGGCTTCCTTTACCATCTTTGACACATACCTTGGAAATCTCTGGCTCTGAAGCAATAAGGTTGACAAATGTGGTCATTGCAGCTACACCGTCCAACATCCCTTCATCCATGTTAATGTCCAGAACTTGAGCTCCATTCTCTACCTGAACCTTGGCCACGGTCAGCGCTTCCTGAAATAGTCAAGGTCATGGTTAAATCTGAGCAGTAGCACAACAAATGGCACTGATAGCATTTGACAGTGTTGAAAAAGTAGGTGGATGTGCAGGTTTTGCAACACTGTTTTGCAGTGATGGCATCTTTGTGTTTCCCAAGCAGATAATAAAGCAGTGGGCGCTGATGCAGAAATTGTATGTTTGAGTTTCATCACATGGTTTTTTTTTTCTTCCTGCATTCGTTGTGAACAACCTTAAACCCACTGCCTCCACAATCACCACCATCACCACCACCACCGCCTCATCATCCCATCTTGCCTTGGGTAAACATCTATTTTTTGTCCCCTCACATATTAGTTCAGAAAGGGTAATCACAGCCTACATTCTATAAATGCAACAAGACTTTCATTCTTAATCTTCTTCCTTTGTTATGGTTACGACAGAATAGCATTTCAATCATATTACCTCACACTGTCTGTTCTTGATAAGCCGACAGAATCTCCTAGATCCTGCAACATTACACCTCTCCCCAATGTTGACAAAGTTGATTTCAGGGGTCATGTAAAATGGTTCCAGACCTGCAGATGACAGTACAAAATATCAAATCAGAGTTCTCTTCACTTCACAGGCTCAAATTCATGAAAGTCTCATACTTTGTCCTGAAAATCCCCTGCATATTGAAAAGAGAACCCATACAGAGCAAAACATGATTCAGTTCATATTTGTATGCCAAATGAAGCATTCATTAACTTTAAACTCATTTTGAGCTCTAGGAAATGCTGGCTGATATATAAAAGAACACAGCTTGATAAAGCTATGACTTTGAAAGACAGTTGATTCAAACAATAATGCAGGTCGCCATCACTATTTTAAGATCTTGATTTGCCTGGTCATCAAAATTATCAAAGTAAATAACATTACAGACAAGATGTCTTACATTATGAAAAATGAAACTCTCCACCTACCCGAAAGACAACAATGGCCTGTATGGAGATCTGTGGGAGGCACTCGTGGCTTGTACAGTTTGGCTGCCTCAGCTATGGCCCTGCAAACAGGCACAGTATTAAGGCACAATATTATCATTTCCAGCAGCATTTGATTATGACATTACGAAAACAAAACATGGACCCATTCAATATCTAAGAATCATATGAAACTGACAACTTAGTGATAAAATATGGAAAAGGGATCACTTACTTGATGTGATCAGGTGTAGTTCCACAGCATCCACCGATGATATTGATCAGACCATCCTTCATAAACTCCTAAGAATGAAAGGAACCAGAAGATATGGCTAAATTAAGCTACTGTCAAACATTTCTACCTAAATATATATATTCACACCGTCCACACAGACTGCTGTAATGCATAATAACAACTTAATACTGAATGAACAGGACTACAGGTGAGTAGATACAATGTCTTCATATAATCAAGGTATGGCACAGATGCAACTTA
Source organism: Ellobium chinense (assembly GCA_033807755.1). NCBI lineage: Eukaryota > Metazoa > Mollusca > Gastropoda > Ellobiida > Ellobiidae > Ellobium > Ellobium chinense. The sequence goes on along the minus strand of JAWQUT010000197.1, from coordinate 257,859 downwards.
CAGGCATTAACCATTAGATATTTAACTCACATCAACTGATCAGAATCAAACATTTCTGTTTAACAAACTGTTCATTTTACTCACTTTGACCTGAGCTGCCGTCATTTCCGGGGTTTCATCATAATCTCCAAATGTGTTGGGTAACCCTGGGGTCATAAATTAGTTCCATGTTTGCTAATTATGTAACACAGAGGCAAATCAAGATTAATTTCATCATCTACCTTGGCAATGTAAAAATATGGATTCCAGTCAGGAATGTAAAGAGACATAAAAGCAATGACTGAGTGCCATAAGATTTAAATAAACATACAGGTCTAGCAAAAAATGAGCAGCTATCTGATGTCTTCATTTTTCTCTAATGTGTGATATGAGAGGATGCTTGTGGCATCCCATAACACAAAATATTCATCTCTCACAGTATACTGAAGTGACGGGAGAACCAGATATCCATTTCCCATGTCACCCACTATTGTTGATAATTCCCTCATCTGCAACAATATCTGTAGTTCAAATCATCACATGCCTGTTTTGATTATATAAGTCAGCTGTGTTAGCTATTTAGCTCAAGACTGGAGTCACCCTGCATGTGCTATATACATGCAAACTATTCTTTCCTAATGTATTCAAATTTGAGAATTATCTGTTATAATCACTTATCACCTATTTAAAAAACTACTGATGACATGACATGACATTTCACAGGACCATATGACAGCCTACGAAATAGTTACATACCTGCATTAGGATAACACACTGTGTAAGCTGATGTGTTTTTGCTGACATTTTCAATAAACGGTCTCATCTCCGAGGCACCCAAGGCACAGTTAAGGCCCAGACACATAGGTTTTCCATGCGAGACACTGATTACGAAGGCCTCTGTCGTCTGGCCAGACAACGTTCTGCCACTTTTGTCAACAATTGTGCCAGAAATCTAAAACAAGAGAAATGTCATGCTGTCATCTGTGATACACTTGCTTGTAAGTTACTGGTCATGAACTGCTGTTATCTGGACTGGCATTGCTTGCACTTCACTTGTTTTGTGTATGAAATGAATATCAGTATGCTGCTACTCTTTGTGGTGCATACCAGAGGGACTGGCATACTTGTTTTGCAAAGGTTGAGTTAGAAAAGGCAAAATAACCTTATACTTCAGATCAATCTGACAGATAAGTGGAATTTATGAGAATTAAAGTTTTACAGTTTGAGAACTTATTACTGTCATAGATACAGAAAAACAAGACATAGCTGTAGCAAGACAGAAAATTGCAATATTTATGTCAATTTGGTAAAAATTTCAGTAGATGTTTAATTTTCAGCCATTCAATGCTACTGAGATGATTTGACAGCATCAAATCTTAGATATATGTAATTGTATGATTATTATATTCTAAATTTCTTTATGCACCACAGATCAGGACAAGCATGCTCTCTTTCAGTCCAACTTACAAAGACAGGAACACGTTCATATCCTGAGTCAAATACATTCTCAATGGCAAAGAGAGCAGCCTTGGCATTTGCTGTGTCAAAGATAGTCTCCACCAGCAAGATGTCAGCTCCTCCATCCAGCAAACCTCGGGCCTGCTCTGCATATGCATCAACCAGCTGATCAAAAGCTGAAACAGAAACAACACAAACAACAATATAGTCATACTTGGACCACCAACATCTATAATTTCATTACAAATATCCACTGAGTGAAAGAAGGCTCAAGACATACTGACTGGTAGCAGAACATCAATAGAGATTTGTGTTTGATCAACCTACTAATTGATTGATGGTCCCATCCTCACAGGAAGCAGAAGAAGTTAGAACATTCTGCAAGCCTCATGCACCTCAAGACACAAGAACCTCACGGTGGAGTTCCTGCCGTACCCCAGCCAGAAACTTTTTATTTGCAGAAAAATTCTCTCATCTTATTGATCTGGCTTTTGTCTCTGCATTTTGTAGTTTTCTCTGCTATTCTATTGCACAACATTTCATTATCTCTTGCAATTTGACATGCTCAAGAAGAATATGATATTTTATGAATTAAAAAAAGTACACTCAGTAACATATGACAAGACCAATGCCTTTATCTTTCTTAGTGTTGATAGTGACCCAGACACCATTCAACTTGGTGCCATTTCAAAATACACGTATATCATTGCTGTTGCTGTCCTGAACTCCCAAAATGTCAATAATAACGCCACCTGCACAAGACAAAAACCTGACACATGTCAGATCTATGCTATAAACTCACTTATGTTCCTCAGTTCTGGCTGCTCCACAGATGGTGAAATGGACAACGTACGATTGGTTGGACCCATGGCCCCAGCCACATAACGACGGATACCTGGAGGGAACATACAATACTATCACATGTAAATTCATGCATATTCTCTCTGTTGCTTTAATACTCAATCCAGCCAATTGCTGTTGTTGGCGAGGTATTATAGTAAACAGATTTTACTAATACAGTTTCATAATTTAAATAACAGATTATGACCTACATGGGATCAAACTCATTCAGAGTGTCACAAAGTAAAGGGACTAAAACGCCTGTTGTGAGGCTATTCCCCTGATAACCTTCAACTGTTATACTTCCCATGAGAGAAAGTTTCCTGTCTATTTACGTTTGTTTCTAACTGCTATTCTATTATCCTCATCATCTAACTCATTAAGTGTTTGAAAGAAATGAAGATTTCTCTTATAGGTATATATATACAACTTAATAAAACACTCACCTGTTTGTTGGGTAACCTCATCACATGCCCTTTTGGCCACTTCTGCCGATTCCTTGTTAATTCTGTATGCCTGTCAACATAAATTTGATTAAAGGGATGAGCATGATTCAGATCTCACTGTATGATCCTATTCAAGAAATACTGACCTGTTGGACATAGCCTCTTGTTACACTTTATTCACCATTCACAATAAGAAACAAGAAACTGCTGTTAAAGACTGCTCACACACTGATGTCAGTGAGAGATACTAATGCTCTTAAATTTACTCTACAGTAAAAAGTTATAATACATTCATGCCCCAACATGATTTACAGTAATGAAATTATTGCATTCAGAAAATTCACTTATCTCAGCTTGCTAGTATCTCGTAGGGACTTTGACACATCTTCAGTCATATTAACCAACCACTATTCAGCACCCAACACCCTCAACCTAATGTACACTGTTTTCAGTTTGTGTAGAATCTGCTACAACATTGTTTCTCTTCAGAAAAGACACTTTGTGGAAAAGTCTGGAAACAAAAAAAAATTGTTTTCCTCAAATAACATTTTGTTGCCCATTTTACAGGTTTTTCAAATGTTCAATTCTCCTTTTTCATTTAATATGATAATTTATGAAAACCATTCTTTAGCTTACAAGGTGTTCCAAGCCATAGTCAGCCTGTGCTACACGTGTTCCACTGAATGTGTTGGTCTCAACAAAATCAGCTCCAGCCTCAAGGTAATCCTGTCAAGGAGGAAAACAAACAATAAACAGGTTGGTTAGTGTGAGGAGGGTTTGGTAGTGGTGGTGGTTGAGTTGGGGGGAGGGGAGAAAGAGTGGAAGGAGGAAGGGCTAGTTTACAATGTATGCAAGATATTGGTAGTGAGAAAAGGGGTGGGGGAGGGAGGATGAATACTGGATAACTGTGTGATGAAGATCACTAGCAAAGAGTTTAAAAGGTTCAGATCTGGGACGGGTTCCTGTCTCTCAGGATTCTTTCCTCCAACC
>JAWQUT010000197.1:232009-254123 GCA_033807755.1 Ellobium chinense | reverse complement strand
AAAAAAAAAAAAGCTCATTTTAAAAATATTTCAGCACCAAAAAATATACACTGGCTAAGAAAGTACAGCAAAACACAGCAGTTTCTTCTAGGTCTTAGTTCAACTAAGAAATTCACAACTCTCAACAAGCTTCCAAACTTCACAGCTTATGATGGGTTACAAGACGTATAATGTACAGAATTTATAGTTTTATGTTGGTATAAAGCTTTGTCTGCAGATGTCCAATATCTCAGTACAGTATTTTGAGTAAAACTGTTCACAAAAAACTGACAAAAATTGACCCAGAGTTTGTTTCTAAGAATCTGTGCTGCCTCTTCCTTACAGTAAATAGCCTATGTGGGGAAACACCTTCTCTACACGGTACAACCAAACATCCAAGAACATATCAGAATGGAAGTTCCCACAGCTTCACACCAAATCTAATTTTAATCTAAGAATTTTTCCACCAGTCACTGGTGTACTCTGCAGTAATGCAGAGACTGATAACAGTGATATAAGATCAAGGTCAAGGTGATGAAAGATTATCACAGGCTGGTCTTCCGCTGCAGCTATATAGGTCACTGTCAGATAAGAGCAAAATCTCAGCACTAATCATTGACTTCATGATAAAATTAAGGTCAAGAAATTTTCCCATAATCATTAAGAAGTTTGCTGTACTCTGACAAAATAATTCAAGAGCAATATATTATTTATTGGATTTTTTGGGGGGGGGTTGATTGGGGGGAAGGGGGAGAGAGGGAGGTAGAAACAGCTATCTTTAGGAACGTATAAATAATATAATCATCAATAATTGGCGCAAAAAAACAAAAACGAGACTTGAGAGCAATATGGCCAAGGCAGAAGATGAACACTAAAATTTAATCTGTCTGATATAGCCTTAGCGATTTTCCAGGTTTTGTCAGAGGATGGCATAACTGTTCCTGTATCACTAGCACAAAAATTAATGATAACAGTCCTGTCTGACAGTATCAAGACCATACTCTTAAAGCAGAAAATGCTTAACTTTGAATTCTGACAAAGGGGTGGGAAATGTTTATTAAACATCTGAACCAGTCTGCTCAAGATTTTTATCTCACCTAAATGGCAGTGAGATTAAAACTTGTTCATGCTGGCCTTGACACGACCCTGAACTTGTGTCATGTCAGACATTAGTAGTAAAACTCCACTGGGCTGGATTTTCAAATAGCATCTGACCTTTTCCTTTTCATTTCATTCAGGAAAATAGTTTAAATGAAACTTGGGTCCTATTCATCTTACCAACATTGAAATTCTGTGCACATGACCTAGGTATACATATCCATCTTCCGCCACAATTAAATCTGACTTGCTATGATCAAAAATCCAAAATTTGAACAAAATTTCACTCCATAATGGTTTTCAAACCATTCCTGCGAAAAGAGATTTATTTCTTCATATCTGCATTCAAACAATCTAGTGAGTAAATTACAAAGATTCTTACCTTGTGTATTTGACATATAACATCTGGTTTAGTCAAGCTCAATACATCGTTGTTCCCTTTCAAGTTCTTGGGATGATCCTTAAACACTGTTCCCCGAAAGTCTTCCTCTTGTAAGTTCTGTCTTTGAATCATGGTGCCCATCCCTCCATCAAAAATCATGATTCTTTTCTGAAGCGTCCCTTCAATTTCCTCAAATATTCCTGTTGAATAAATAACCATATGACTGATCCAACACACATACAACAGGTCAGAGTATCTCAACACAGCACTGACTCAGTTCCAACCAAAAAGTAGTCGCATCTTTGTGGTCACAGTCACAGGCCAGTGTGAAAATTCTAAATCAGTCTATGCATCTTATACAATACCTTTTGCACACACTTTGCCCACTAAACTCAAAAGAATTATCTTTTTCAAAGTACAATCTTGTTATGGGGTGATTGTTTTGGTTGTTGCATTGCAAAATAAACAAGAAAATGTTATCTCTTCACTACTTGTATCATTTACAAACTAGTTTATATACCTCTCACTCTCAACTTCATCTCTGCCAGTCAATAAAGAAAACAAAAAAACTAAATTAATAAATGTACATATCTACAGAATCAAGAAGTTAAGTTAACCTTGTTCTAAACCAGGTCCCATGATAACATAATTATAATAATATTACTATTTTCACTGATTGATCACAGAAAAAAAACAACAACTACACAGGATCAAGCGTCTAAAGTCTAGACCTAGTCTACATCTACTTCACCTTACTTTGCATCTTTTCACCAGTTCGAACCAGGTCTTACATCTTGGCATTTATCATTTGTCATTATTTGAAACTCAGTCAAAATTCGAACATCATCAGTAGACTAAGACTGTGAGTGCGACTAGTTTTTCCATAGCAGACAGGGTGGTCAATTAAAATAGGTCAAACACATGGTTGCTAATAATAGTTCCAGTATTATGCCAATGTCAAAGGTTATGGTCAGTGCTTGTTATGTGACTCTTCATTGTCAGATAATTACCTGCCCTTTTGGAAGCCTGGGGGCTTTCTGACGTTGTGGGAGGCATTCCGATTAAGCCTTAGGTTCTTTGCTCTCTAATAAAAATATATATCTGGCTACAGGTTTGTAATAAATCAATATTTGCGGCGCATAACCAAACGCTGAAATACGACTGCGCTTCCATTTTATAGCCTACGATGTGGTTACTGCGCAAGTCCGGATATACGTCATCATACTTCCTGCATTCGTGGAACTCTTTCGGAGACGGCAGAAAAATCTACTCTGTGAACCCGAACGGTTAGTTACTGACGTAGATTCTAGGTAACATTTCATTCGCATTATTTTCTTTTCAACATATTTTGTTCTGATATTTTGCTACGAATAACTTAGTTTACTAAAGTCTTGTCTCGATACACTATCGTTGTTCTCAATTCCGTTGATGTTTGACGAATGAAGGCTGAAAAGTGAAGGATGTCGACAGTGTTGGGCCGTGTCACTAGTCTATCTCCGTGTCACTAGATCTAGACTAGTCTATCTACAAGTATAGACATATAGTCTAGTCTATCTAGAGTCTAGACATAGTGTATAGACTAGACTAGACCAGTATTGTTTTGTTTGTTCTGGTCGAGACGTCGAGTCTATGTTGTATTTTATCCCTAAGAAAATATGTTTTGGATCGAAACCAAAACACTGATATCTAACTGTAAATCTGAGATATCAATCAGGACCAGAAATATCCTCTAGTGCCAGTAACCGGCTTGTGCCAGTAATCGCCATCATCCGTTTGCAACTAGTTCCCCTCAAAATTTATAGTGATTTCCCTTGGACTATGACAGCAGACAGTGTTTCATTTATTTCTCCTACAAAATAATTTAGAATGGTGGACTGGAAAAAGAAATGATTCAGAGGTTTGTATAATCAATTTACCAAGACCACGCAGCGCATTTTTGCCCACGGAAAGTGGCGATGCAACAATCATGACATTTTATTGTTTTGTGAAATGAAAAATGCAATAATTTATAGACATATTGTGTAAATTCAAAAATAGAGAGCTTAATCTGATTTTCAGTAAAGTTATATATGACATATGTCTTGTAACATTTCTCAAGGAAATGACTTTCTTTGAGGGGGAAAAATTAAGGTCTAACATCGCTAAAACAGCGGGCCGCATGTTTGTGTTGCCACCCTAGCCATGTGCTTTTCCCCAATAGCGAGATGTTATTTTTTCCCATTTCCCTACTCAAGGTATGAAATACAGTAAAACCTGTCTTCTGCGGTCCCTCCGACAAGCGACCCCCTCCAATCTGCGGACACTTTCACTGTTCACCGACCATTTTTGCACTGAAACCGACCTCCAATCAGTGGCTCCCTCCGAACGCGAGGCGCAGACCGATCAAAGAGCCGTCTTCACTGTGACGAGCGACCACGTGTGCCCTACGCATTTCCTGAGTCGGAAAGCCTTAGTCCAACAATGACCGTTTAGACCTACATCGAAGAGCAGATATATTATTGTTATCAAAACTCTAAGCAAGCGGGAAGGACGATCAGTTTTTATTCCTGATGAACGACAGGGTTACAGCATGAGCATAATATTGCTGCGTAACTGTCAGTAACAGGGTTCACCATAAATAGGGGAACAGGAAGTCATGATTTCTTCCATCGTTTGAGGGTTTTTTAATACACACTGATCACGTAAATATACAGACTGTCAATAGGACGACCAATATGCCCCAGTTGCAAGCTTACTCCTCTGCTATTTCTATTACCAAGAGCTTTTTTGTTTTCTTTTACAAACATTGAGGAAGAAACAGGTGTAATTAAATGAGGACCAAATAAAAGTGATTGTAAATGGCTTCCTGTTTGCTGTGATAATTCAAATGGTAAAAGAGTATTAATTTTCAAATGTCTGGTCTTTAAATACTGTACATACAGTTTGTATTTTGTACCATCATATTTGCCGCGTGATATGAGGCTCATAGTTTGTGATACGCTTTTCAAGTATAAGCCATAAGAAACATTATTGTTTACCTCGGTGTACTTGGAGAACCCAACCCTCCCTGCGATGAAGGACCACCTGTGATGTAGGGACAATTTTCTGATTTCCCTTCAGTGTCCCTTCATCACAGGTTTTACTGTATAAAAAAAATCTATCAGTTTACAATTAAACAGAATAAAGCCAAGCGTTTTATGCATTGATTCGAAATGTCATGTTTATTTTCCAGTAATTTACTAGTGATTTCTTCCTAAGAAAAATGGCTTTTCGTGAAGCCATTTTACCCTGCCTTACAAAAAAAATCTGTACCGGTGGCAACATCGTCGTGCATATTGATCCGGAAGTAGAGCGGCGGTAATCGGCACGACACCGATGGTAGTGAAATATCGACAGAGACAACAATTGATAACTATTTCAAGGCGGTGGTTGACTTCTGCCCCTCAAAACAAAGCTGAACTGACGTGAAAATGGTCTTTGCTTAAAATCTGAAAGTCTGGTAAGATTCTGTAAGCAAATCTAATCGGGAAATCGCGGTAAATAATAAGGCGGCGTTACCGGCACTTCGAGGATAGCCTAAAAATCATATGCCACTTGAGATAGTCTAGGAGTATAATGAGTATGACTGAGAAGTAGAGAAGTACAAGGCACTTTCAGAAGTCCTGCCAACTTTGAAATGAGAAAGTTATTACCATCCTTCTGACCTCACTTGTCATAAACAGTGCTCTAAAATTCTGGTTGGCTAATCATATCTCTCTTCCATTGTTGAGGTAGACTACTGGTCTTTCCCACTTGGATACTTGTGCCGGCACAAAGGTGCCAATGAGAGGGCAAGTGAAGATATGACAATCCATCAGTTACACATAACAGTATTGTAGAGTTTACTCAGGTTTTGTTGAGACGATGGTTTGCACTAATGTTTTGTTCATGGAGTTCCTGACTTTATTATTTACGAGGGTGTCATTTGCCTTGTTTGATGCATCCTTCCATTTGCACTGATTTCTTATAACAACTGTAGGTAAAATCTGTTGTGCCAGTGACTGAAATTAAGCAGTGATTTTGAATGTGGTACAACAGGATGAGTGTTGGATGTGAATATGACTTTGGAGATGTTACCAGCGCCGGTGTCAAAAAAGAATTTTATCTTGTGAGGATATGATATCAGGTGTAAGAAACTACTCAGATAAAATAAATTGTCATTATTTTTCAAAAGTGAGAAGCACTTATCACTTGTAGCAGTAGCCTGCACACCCCTTCCCCGTTTTCTGGTACCACGGTCAAGTATCCCTGTGTTAAATATGCATATGTATATGCATAGGTGCAGCTATCTCTTCTATTATAATTGTTTCAACATGTACCTGACTGATCTTATGTGTTTGTTTCACAGACAAATATTGCAAGGATAATTGAATAATTTCTCACAGTCTGGGGGATGCCCAGGCTTGGACCAGATCAATGCTAGCCCGTAGGAGAAGGACCAATTCGGGCTCTGACAGTCACCAGCAGCAACAACAGCAGCCACCACCACCAGCCAGCCATCAACATCACCAGCAGGGTTTCAGTAGCTCCAGGCACCAGTCACCACCACCTCCATCATCACACGCACAGCAACTCACACGTGACCCAGATATGACGTGTCGTGACAGATCTTCAGAGTTTATGTCAGTTGTGAAATCCCTACAGTCTCGACAGGTAGTTTGGTGTGCCATCCCTAATATTGCTTTGGGTTAGGTGGATGACTTAAACATTTTTTTTAAAAGAATTTTTCACCTTTAAGAAATTTAAGGTCAAATTGGTAAATCCAGTTACATGGCGTTCTTACCACCAAAACTGTAACCATAGGTTTGCTGTATTTCTCTCAAGTCAAAAAAATAGTCTCTTATAACTACAGTAGACAATGGTTAAAATGGAATCTGCAGGACCAAAGATGTATATTCGGTATATACAGAGTTTCAGGTTAGACAGAGAAATATATAAAGAGGAGTATAAACAGAGCTTTTTTTGGTTTTGTTTAAGCAATGCTTTCAGTTTAATTGTTTTTGTTTTAATCGTTGTCTACCTAATACTTATGAATGCTTAAGATTCAGTGTTCCTGGATCAATTGATATGACATATTTAAGAAGTTACATATGATAATATTTTGGTAATGACTTATAAATAATTGTCTCTATTTCTGCCTTTGTGTCTTTGTTTTCAGGGTAATGGAATTGTTCAGAATCATAAGAACAGAGCCTTGCATGTACGCAGTGAATTCACACAAATTGCAAAGTAAGTAAGACAAAATTAGTAATGACATATGTTTCTTGTTTTCATTATTTATAATTCAGCAGATGAAAAGTGCACACTTAAACAGTGTTGATTTGTTTGTGCAAACAAAAAATTCACGACTTAAAGGCAACTGAAGTGTGGAGGCAAGGGATATTTACACAAACTAAGAGACCTGTAAACTTATGTTGCCATGGATGTTACTGATAGGCACATTGCTAGTTAGCTAGTGACATATATTTGATTTTTTTTTCTTTTTTTCAGACGCATTGGTAAAGATTTGGCCAACACATTTGCAAAATTGGAAAAGCTGACTATCTGTAAGTAAAATGGTCTTCTCGTACTACATCCAGCTGTAAATAAAATGACATTTGCAGGTGGATTGTATGTTAGATGTCATTGATTCATTTAAAACAGAAAGAAATCAAAACTGTTGTAATGTAGAGCCTTACCAGGCCTCATCCCATTTGTTTATTGGTTTGTCAGACAACAAATCAGTGTAAAAATACCATCAACATAATTTTGATACGACAGTATAGGGCAGATTTTTGTGCAGTGGATTATATGGAAGTATGCTAGCAAGCCTTTTGCTTAATATGTGGGTATGTGTGCTGGTATCTGTCGTTATTCAGGTCTGTGCTTCTGGACAGATGATTCTTTTGGCTTTTGCTGTCCTGCAAGAAGCACCTTTTCTTATTGGTATTGTAGGTCACATGTTATATCATGTGTTTTCCAAAGGACTTTTAATCCAAAAATCTTTGCTTGTTATTTTTGCAGTGGCAAAGAGGAAGGCATTATTTGATGACAAACCTGTGGAGATCCAGGAACTGACCTACATCATCAAACAGGACATCAACAGTCTGAACGATCAGATAGCCCAGCTGCAGCAGGTGAGGAAGATGTTGCATGTGTAGTATTGTGTACATATAGTAAGCCCTTGCATTGCTGGCTAAGATCAGTACAGGTTGTCACATGAGGAAGTACTCTATTAAGCTCTTGAAAATGATTTGATCAGATTTTGATTCTTCCCTGCTGATTTGTGATGATGTACCTCTTATAAATCTTGGATGGAACTAAATATCATCACATTCCAGTGGTGTTTAATCATGAATATGATTGAAAGAAAATTGTACTGATGTCTTAAAATACAATAAAAGCAGCAGTCTAAATAAAGTAGATCTAATACTTTTGAAGGATTGCTAGGCAGAATCTCATTTACACAGCTATAGATTAACACAGATCCCTCTACTAGCACAACTTCTGTCAGGAATCCAGATTTTTATGCCACTTTGTATTTATAAGCATTTTGAATAATGCATTGTTCTGGTACAAGATCCTTTCAAGTTTAGACCAAGGATGGCTGTGATATCCAGGACCCAGTGTTCAGTTGGTTGATTTTTTTCTCCCTATATTTAATTTCAGCTTGCCAGATCCCAGAAAACCCAGAATGGTAAACATATGCAGACACATTCCAACACAGTGGTCGTTGCATTGCAGGTAGGGCATAATCACTCTATTGCTTTACAGTATATGTGAAGGACCCAAACAAGTTTCATTATTAGAAGACAGTTTACATTTTTTGCTTTACAGTATGAACTGGTTGCCTGAGCTGGCATTTGAGCCAGAATTTTTTTTTTTTCCTGCTTCACAGTTACACATAAAACGGGTAAAATGGAAACATTGAAACTGAAAGTACTGCAAAAATTCAAGAAGAGGTCCCTTTTGTTTTCCTGTTTTTAGACTTCTCTGTCTAAACCAAAACCCTGTTTAAACTCAACATAAGTTCTTAGTCTCGCGGATTTCGTTTTAACCAGTGTTATGGTATGAGCACATTCACACAATCACCACTTCACAGATTTCTAGTATTATTGTGCAAGGTGAGTTTCTGCTTTAGTTGTCCACAATACCAACTGCTTTGGTGTGCTACAAGTAGAAATGAAACTGTGGTAATGACAGATATGGGTTGCTGATCATTGTGTGTATGTATATGATATACCTAAATATTCATAAGAAAAATGATGTTTTCTCCACGTCATATGAATTGGGGAAAATATTTCCGCTTTGTCATAAATTTGAAGAGGAATCTTTGGTTTTTATAAGTAATGTGAAACTTGGAGTGCAGCAAAGAATGAGAGGTCAGCACTCAACACATGTTGTTTTAGGGTGTATTTTGAAATTTAATGAGCAAATCATGGGCAAGAGAAAACACTCCTGGTTCAGATCAGTGCAAACATCGCTGTTGTCCCTTCGACAGATGAGCATAGGTAATCTGACTGTTGCGAGACCCTCTAGCCAGGGCGAGTGAAAGCAACTAACTAAGTGATGGGGTCTGAAACTGCCATGCATTGTGCAAACAGAAAGACAGTTTCATTTTCTTTTGCACAGTTATATGCAGTGAATTACTTGTACGCTGTTAATATTTCTTTCTGTTCTTTTCTTCCAGTCCAAGTTAGCCTCCATGTCCAATGACTTCAGACAAGTATTAGAAGTTCGGACAGAGGTAAGTACCTGGTGTCAGTTGTGCAAAGTTTTTTATTATTTTGTTAATCATAAACATTTCCCTGATTAATGTTAAGAAGTTGTGTGTCCAGTAACAGCACAACAGATGTAGTATAACGATATTTTTACTCATTTTTCTCTTTAACAAATATTGTGAGGCCTAATATCATTGGAGCTTTGAAAACTTCAAGAATATTTAAAGACATTCAGTTGGGAGCCGTTTTAAGTCAGGATTGGCCTGATAGTTATAGTAACAGATACCATTTAAGATCAGCATTATCTAGTAATTCGTTCAGCTTCCTGGCTGTCAACAAGTCTGTGACATTGCTGATCTGTGGTGATAGAATGGAGAGTCCATTAATTGGTATCGACGTTAATATGTATTGTTCCTTCATTACAGAACTTGAAACATCAAAAGTCAAGGCGAGAACAGTTCTCCTCTTCATCAGTCACATCTACACTCCCCCCATCAGCATACCAGGGACATATGAGTGAGTGACCTCTACTGTTGTTAACTCTCTTTGAACAGATGATGTGCTCATCAAGCATTAAATAAGAATGAAATGCACTGAAGCCTAGTTAATTTCACATATGTAATGCAGTTTGACTTGTATGAATTTCAGTTTGATACTGGTCAGGCAGCCTTAGCTCTCCACAATGTCCATAAAATTTGCCTTTCTCCTGATTGCAATTTTATCCAGCCTACAAATGTGGTGATACACTCTGCTGTTGGTTTCAGAAGCCAAGTACAGTATATATTCATTGTTCGTGATGTACAAATAGACTTAAGACTTACCAATCTATCATGTACTGTGTTATGTTCTTAAAGATGGATCAGTGCTGCTGCAAGATGACGCCAATCACACAGGAAGTGGTGAAGTGGCCATTGACATGACAGGGACAGGGAGGGGTCAGCTACAGAATCAGATGCAGATCATTGACGAACAGGTGAGTGACAGTCCCAGTACCAGCAGAGTTGTCACACTTTTTCTGTATTCATTGCAAGGCTTGTATCATGCTAACTTTATATAAGGTAATACATTTTTAGGAAAATCTGCTCATTGCCTTTCCCAATCAAGGGATTTATCATATTTCTTAGGTGTGTTTTAAAATAACTTCTTAAGTTGCTACTGCTTTCAACGTTCTGGTTTTTTTTTCTAATCTTTTCATGAATCTCTATGTGTAATTTAATGATAAGAACACCAGGTATCTGATGGTGGAATATGATGCATTAGATCTTTACAGGTTGGAACTTATGGGACAATCATGAATTCTCTTCTGATCCGACCTTTGTCTATCTCACCAGGATTCGTATATTCAGAGTAGGGCAGAAACCATGCAGAACATAGAGTCAACTATTGTGGAACTTGGAACGATATTTCAACAGCTTGCTCACATGGTGAAGGAACAGGAGGAAATTGTCGGCCGGTCAGTAGTTATGTTTAAATTTTAACATGAAGTATATTCTTTCTTTGTACTGCCCAGGTGCAGCTGCTATCTCATGTTTATAAAAGATAAATGTTTAAATATCATTAAATTTATGTCAACTCTTTCTTAGTTTCTCAAGTAGTCTTTATGTGCTGTGAGATTAGGAAGAGGAAGGGTAAAAGCTGGTGTTTCTTTAGTCAGATTAAAATTTGGTGGTAATGAGATTGAAGCCAAGATACTAGTGTTCAGCCCTTTTTTTATAATGCTATGTGATGTATAATACTATCCTTTTTAGAGACTCCTACTTCCCAATATTTTCACATTTCACAGCACTTCCCTGAACATTGGGTTGAGAAGCTATTTGCTATTCACCCTCCCTGCATGACTATTGTTTGTGCATATGATAATAGATACCGGATATTGTCAGAAAGACGTTCATAGCATTGGTGTTTTTCAAGGATGTAAATTTTCTGCTTTCCCACTATTTTGGTTGCTAGTAAATTTTAACAGTGATAGTATAATAATTAGTGATAGTGCATGTGATGTATTAATAATTAATAGTTTTTCATATCTCCGTAGCAGATGTAGCTCTTACCCAGCCACAGCAGTTTTCATGCATTTTTTTTTTTTACATGTTCTTTACATCACTGGGATTAAATGAGCTGAATGTGGTAAGGTGAATGGCTTAGAACTTGGTATTTTATTTCTCTCCTTAAGTGCAGAATGGAACTTCACAAAGTAAATCTCATCTCTTTTTACTTTTGCCTGGTTGTATGAAATGATCATTTAATATTTATCTCTCTCCCTTCCATTTTTGACCCATAAGTGTTACTGTCGCTTTCCATTTCCAGAATTGACAATAATGTGGATGAAGCCAGCCAAAATATAGAAGCTGCCCATTCAGAGATTCTCAAGTATTTCCAGTCAGTGACGTCAAATCGATGGCTGATGATCAAGATCTTTGGGGTGCTCATGGTGTTCTTTATTATATTTATTGTCTTTATGGCTTAGTCACTGCTAGACTTTCATTTGAGATTTTTCAGACCTCGGAGGTAATACTGACACTGGAGACAGTATCACACGCTTTTATAAATATTTAGACACACTTGTTACGAAATGTTTTATATAGAACTAATCAGGTTCCAAAACATTTTCCAAGTCCTAAATTTATGGGTGGTTAGGATTAGCATATAGATAAAATAAGATATGATGGTAAATTTGAAACATTTGGGTATGTCAGATGAATATCATAATAAACATGTTACGGCATCATTTTGTTGGGGTTTTTTTGGAGAAAAGGGAGAGAAAAACATCTCTCAGCTTGGTGGGGAAAAAAATAGGATATAATATGCCAGTGTTATTAACTGTTTGGATAAGAATTAATTTTTTCCTCTCAGATTTCTTGAAGTAGTATGTGCAGTGAGCTCTGTTCATTTTTTCTCTCAATTTTTCTCTCCCTTTGCCCACCAAAAAGCACCACTTTAATGAACTGGGCTAACGTCCTGAGTGAAAAGGCCAGTAAGATCCCAGTATTGTTATTTATCTCAAAGATATTTTACACAAACGTCCTATCTGCTAATAAAATCTGACAATAGGTAAGACACTTTCAGGCAGTACAGCAGACAAGAAAAGCAAATTATTGGTGTGATGCTACAGTGCTGTAACTTACAATTGGAGGATAAATATACACCTGAACTCGCTTACTACGAAAATGCTCCTATATGAGGCTAGTGGTATTCTCAAATACTTTCCAAGGAATTCACATAGATTGGCCTTATGGATGATTTGATATTTCTTTAAAACATTCTGGAATATCCCTTGAATTTTGTAATGAGCCTATTTCAGTCGATCTGATCACTGGTGAGGTGGTTTTGTTTGGTTGATATATATCTGAAATGAGTTGTTTCACTATGTTTTCATTAGATCAGGGGTCTTACTTTTCCTCATGTCTATTATTGACTCCAGTAGTTTACCTGGAGCATTAACTGGTACAGCCATTTTATGGGAGAAGACTGTAGGTTATTCATATCTTTGTCACTTTGTTTTTTTCATGGTTATTTACACTCCAATGGGAAAGTCCTACATGAATAAGCCCACTGGGGATCCGTACATGATCCTGTAGATGAGACATTTTCTATCATAATCTCCTCATGTTTCCTAGGAACATACAAACAAAATAAAAGTGGCCCCGATATGCATAATATAGTCAATTTTCATAAAATGGTAGGGTAGTAGGTGATAGTTGAAGGGATGCTGTTCAGAACTTGTTTTGATATCAGGTTTTTTTTTGTATTGTTTTGTTTTTTTTCCAAGCATTGGTCCTTCACATTTTTACTTAGATACAGAGGACTGTGGGATAAATACATTTGTTTAATAGCCATGGAGTATTTTTTGAAGTGATATAATAATATGTAATGATTAAGAGCTATGATATTAAATGCAGGAAACTGGGAAAAATTCAACATAATGTTCAGAGACATAAAGAATTCTTGTCTCAGTCTTCTGGCTGAAATACCTAACAAACAATTGATCTGTGTTAGATCATAGACTTTGGACTCTGTTTTGTCTTCAGGTCTCCCCTTTCCTTTTCAATGTACCAGTCCAGTGGAATATTTGCACTCATATTTGAGACTCGACAATCAGAAGTTGCAACCATAGTCCAGGATCTTGCACAGACTTTCATAGCTTTTCTGTCTTACCCATTTAAGTTTTTTAATGCATGGATGAAGATGGACCACTGCACACTGTCTCTTGTCATTGGGTTAGCTTCTGCAGGCAGAAAGGCAACTATTCCCCTACTTGCATCGTCATTACTACAGTATGCCAATCATCTTCTCAGTCTAAACTAATTTTAACAATAGATCTTTGCTGGGATGGCAGAATGCTGAAATTTTTTGGAAAACTTAAAATCAGATCTGAAAAAACTAAGTACTTTAGCCAGAAAACAAAGTAAAATGAAAGTGACAGAACAACAAAACACAGACATTGATGTTGATCCTAGTTTCCAAACAGCTGCTGCCACCTTTGTCTAGAGCATTGGTCAGATTTTATTGTTTAGTCACAAAAATCTTGGGTACAGTTTTATTTTTCTTTTACAATTACTGTAATTGCTGTTTTCAAGTTTTTGTCCTAGTGATTTCTAATGGTGGGAAAGCAGGAGGGTTTTGGTAGATCACTTTCATCTTCTTTTCTTCTTGCATAGAAGCTCATTTAACTTTTCTGGTATCAAGATCTATATTGAGGACAGCTTGATCATTCATGTCTGTTGTTACTTCAGTATGGGTTGGTCATTATGAACAGCAAAGCCCATATATATCACCATTTAATCTGGAATTTTCAGACCAGAGGTGTGAAGAAATATTCAGCAAGTTCCTTACTGCCTCCAGATTCCTCCATGACCTCAGGAGTCCTAAATCAGTTTCCAAAAGCTTCGCAGAGGCAACTGTGTCTATATTTTGTGATATCTCATCAGTATTTTCAGAAGTCGTTTTTTTTTTAAAGTTTTATCATCATCTCTTTAAGCTCTTGGCGTTTTCTTCTGCATGTATTTAATCATTCACAACATGCCTGGTGTAGGGGGACCATTCAAACATAATTATGATGGCATCACTTTCACTCAAGGCTGTCCAGGTGCAGCACTGATATGACTTTTGAGGAAGGTATTGGCCGAATTACTGCATTATTGTTCAGCCAGCCTGTTAGTCTTTGCTTACGTTAGGGGTAAAAGGGTTTTGTTTTCAATGGTGGTCTTTTTATCCAAGTTGGTTAGAAGTTGTGTGTGATAACAGTCTCTGGGATACCCCCATATTTGATTTTTACATGAATGATGAGGTCAGAAGCACTAAACAATTATCAAGGCAGTGAGATGAATATTATTTTGTACACAAAGTACTGAAACTAGATAAAGTCTTTTGCAACTTGTCTCATACTGATTCCAAGCTAGTCTGATGGGTGAAATAGCGCTGGAAGATTTTTATCCCCCTTACTTTACAATGAAATTGCACAACCTGGTCTTTCCAGTTTGACTTCAGTAATTGGGTTAATTATTCTTGGAGGTCAGAAACAGCACAGTGCTATAAGTATAAAAGATATGGAGAGTCGTTGCCTGGGTTTTTTTTATTGTTGAAATGTGTGAGGTTTTCAGAAGGGTGACTACAGTATGTTGTTGACTGTACAAGAGTAACTCTGGCTTCACCCTTGCCCCCCACTCCCTCCTGAGCTGGGCCTACGTTCCATCAGTTCACTGATATGGACAAAGGCAGTTTCTTAAATTTATTTATAATTTGAATTAGTCATTTCCTTCCTTACAAGTATAAGGTTTTTTCAAAATCTGAGTTCTTTTTGTTCATAACATGTTGACAAACTTGGGTCTCCAGTTTAATGTCATATGTGCACAATTATGAATTGAACTTTGAAGTATCAGTTACTTGTTCATCCGTTGTTGGTTCGATAAGGAAACTGCATGTGTTTATATAAAGTTGCAGTGTTTATTTCTGGTTTATGCTATTGTTATGAACAAAAATTATGCCGCATTACAGTTCCACAGACCCAGATTTTGGTATGGCCTTATATGTTTGCAGGTTGGCACTAACGTAAGTCCTTTGGTTGTACATGTGTGCTGAGTGGTAGTGATAATGCTGGAGCAATGGCTTCTGGTAAGTGGCTGTTTTGCACTGAACAGAGTGAATGTTGTGGATAACAGTTTATCTAGTTGTAAAAACTCACCACAGCCACATCAGCACCCTGTTAGTGATAGCTGTGTATATGAAGGGTGTGTGGATTGGGATGTGTGTGTGTGTACAAGTGGCTGTTGTTTATCATTATGATGTGGTTGATAGAATAATATTGTCCTAATTTTTGCAAACCAGGGAATCCTGCTATATTTTATCATTGTTGATTTGCTAGTTTGCAAAAATTTGAATGATATCATGTATATAGATGTACAATGACACACACTTGTAATTATTGATGTATTTATTATGAAATTGATGATGTAAATATTTGTGCAACATGTCAAGAACATTAAAAGATCAAGCATTGAATAAATGAGTTACCTTTATGCAGTTTGTCTGAAGGCTTTTCTTGAAGTCTAAGAAAAAAAGAAATGAAGACCTTTTCGTTAAGTTTTAGGGTATATATGTGCAGTCTGAGCTAAGATCTCATTTTACACTTAGAAAAGACATTCTTATAACACCAGAAACGGTGAATTATCTTTTGAGTTTTCATTTTGGTGTATGTAGTTCCTATTGGATGAATGAACAAGGAGATCACTTTTCACGGGAATGCCGAAGTTCCAAATTCGTGTCTGAAGTATCCAGAGTAAACAGAGGATAACATTTACAAGGGAATTTGCTGGTTACTTGACATATATCGTCAGTCAGCTGATCAAATCATGAATTCCACTCTCTAACCCATGTGAAATTCACAGTTTGATCAGCCAACTGACGATTTCCCATGTTAGCAACATATTGCAGATTGGTCCAGTGAAATTCAGAATCCTGCTCTTGAATCCAACACATTCACCTTTAAATTCCTTAGGCTAAGCCTTTGACATGCTGAAATTTCATTATATGTAGTGAGGTTGCAATACACATTCTCAATTTTTGATTGCTATATTTCAGTATTTGCAACAAACATAATTCAGTATAAGATTCATTTTGTTATTGCCACTGCATGTCACTGAGGAGGATTTTATTCAAACATCCTTTTCATACCTTATAAGTCTAGAGCAAAGGCAGGGTACTGCGCTCGGGGTCACTCATTTGACTTTCTTAAAGCATGATGCCAATCATGGTGGAGGAAATTAAAACAAATTTTTAACTTCAATCAATATATGCAAATGCAAGAACAGAATCAGGCTATTGGAAAGCAAAATGAGTGCCGACCCGTAGCGCAACCAGAGCTCAGGAACAATGATCTGCCTTTACTCTATAATAAATCGAATGATAACCAAAACAACAAATCATAAACTTAAAATAATGGTTTATTATGATATACATAAACATAGAAACTCAATTTACACATCATGACCCAAAAAAACATAAATTTGCTGGTGGTAAATCAACAAGATAAAACCATGAACAAGATTACAGGTAAAATAAACGTATCAGTTATGGTTTTGGAGCAGTCTGTTCAGAATGGGAAGCAACTGTATCATATCGCATGCAATTATGGTATAACAAGATGTAACAATCATTTGTGCTGTCTAGTCAAACATTTTCATATTCTGTAGTACACACATTTTGACACTGCATGTGTAAAACTAAACCTACTTGGTGTCATGAGTTATTGTGGCCTTTACAAGTGGCTACTTGATTTACATGTACAGTGAAACCTCGTTATACCGCCAAGTAAGGGGCAAACAGAAAAAGGGCGGTATAACGAGAATGGCGGTACAACGAAAATACCATGTAGGATAAGGGAAATAAGTAATTTACCAACATTGGACTGGCTAACATGTCTAAAATAATGCAGTTACCTCCCTTTAAAATAATAGCGTTAAAATTAAAAACGAGCAAGAACTAGGGATTGGAAGCGTCTGTGTCAAGTTGGGGAATGATAAGAAAAGAAGTTGACTACTACACATTACACATCTGGGTCGGAGAATCACACGAATGCAGGGCCTACGTCATAGATCAATGTTTGCTGTTTGCATCGTACCCCGCATCCGGTGCGAACCAGTTGAAGTTGAAGCGTCACCTCGCACGCGCTTAGGCTACATTCGTTCGCAAACTCTCTAGGCCTATTGAGCGAGAGGAGATTGAACTGTGACCCGCCTTTCCCACTGCATGCCCCATCAGTAGGCCTATCAGGACTTCGCTTCCAAAAAGCGAAGAGTGTGTAGTAGGATTGATGTTTGAGTAACAAGTACAGACTGTGGCGTCAAGTGATGTTCCGTCTGTTAGTAGTGTTAGCTGGATTTAGGTAGAGGTGGGGAGTGGGGGTTAAATTTACGTTGGCGGTATATTTACTATACTCAAGTTATGAATGTAACAGTTAAACTGTTGGCGGATGGGGGATGGCGGTAAAACGAGATTTTTAGTGACTTTGTATAGGTGTCAGATCCGTTCCACAGCGAAAAGCTGGCGGTATGCGGGAATGGCGGTATAACGGGTGGCGGTATAGCGAGGTTTCACTGTATTTATTTTTTTAATTTAGTTCAGAGTGTCTGAACACACAGGGTTATGAAGTACATTTTATGAAAAACTAATGGATCTTACAATATATTTTAGGACTAGTGATATTGTGGATTGTGAATTTCAAGTGTAGGGAATAGCTCACTGACACTGGTCTATAGGACAAATGCAGGAAATCTGAGATGCCAGTTCAATGGACCAAGATGCTTCACACTTCATCTGGTACAAAAAAAAAAAAATAATAATAAAATAGAGTGCAACGTAAGATATTTTCTATTTCAGAGGCCAAACTTTTCAACACATGAATCATGCAATGTAGAAATGTCCTGAGAATTAGCATCCCTGAATAGACAGTATGAAGAATTCATACACAAAATGATGATAAAGAAAGAGCAGTGTTAACCTCCACTCCACAAGCTATAAAAGTCTTAGGGATCTTCACACAAACATCCTAGCATTCCTTGATCGTACCACACAATATTCAGGGATGGAACTCAGTAACAACAATGTCATGGGAAGGGTCATGCGACGCTTATCCAGTTTTTTAAGTGCTGATATCCTAATACACTTATACAGTAATCACGATAGATCAGGCTACTAATTCAAATAAAAATGCTCAAAATTCTCATTTATTTCCTTCCAATACAAGAATACTAACTGTCACAGTTCTGCAGGTCAAAAAATATTCCTAGGTCGATTTCCTGTTGTCCACTGTAAAGTTCCACCCCTGAACAATGTATTCATTTATCCCATGTTCTGATACTTCATGCAACTAACATTCCTTCTGATATTCATGTGAGAGGAAGAAAAATAAATGGAAGAATTTAGTTATGGACTGACATTGTACAGTACTGTATATATATATGCATAGCCACAAAATAAATACCATATATGTACATCCTATCAGTATTTCAAAATATTTTTTACCAGTAAATGGAATCTTCTACTTTCAAAAGAATGTGTTTGAACATACAAAATAAACCAGCATGTGTAAAGAAGTTCAATTTCTCATCCTCTAAAAAAGAGATGGTTAAAAAGCAGCTCCATGACCATTGTGGTGATACAGTCTATTCCAGTTAATTGCAAATTTCCGCTTTTTCACTTTTTCCACATAACAAAATGTTATATTTCTATGTACGTCACTGAATAATTGCCATTCCTGTTAACCCAATTTTTTTTGTTCTCCTGTGGAGATGTGATTAAGCAGAGTAGACTGTCTAAGTAAGCAATGTATAGTTTGCCACTTCAAACACTTAATATTAAACAAAAATTTCTATTACTTGGCCTTTTCTTGGTGTAGATTATGACGGCTATATTTTCACTGCTGTCCTTTATAACAGAACATTATCAAAGTTCTTAACATTTCAAAATATCTCTTCACTCTATATTCTTCCTCCATAATTGTATGTAAACTGTACAACAAAATGCGAACTGTAACAATCAGATCTGAAAATGCCTTGCATGTGACTGGCATCATGAATCTGTACATAATATATTTATATATACACATATAATATTTGCAATCAAGGGAAAAAAGAAGTGCCCAATATTTACTTATGTATTTGTTGGTGACTAATGTGCTCTAAGGGAGAACTGACCACCATGGTCCTGCTGTAGTCCAACAAAATGATTCGAGCACAAAACTGATGGAAAAATACTATAGTTATCTCTTTCCAATACTTGTAATACAAATACATGCTATCTTCTGTCAAAATTTTATTGAGGAGATCTCCCATAAATGATGAGAAAATAATTTCAGAAATTTTTCGAATGCCATTTGATACAGTCAAGCATCAATATTCTTTCACACAAATCTTTCCTATACATTTCAGTGTTTCAGTCAGAGGAGCATGAGACCTCTACAATTCATCATTCTCTCGACGCTGTGATGCTTCATGAAAACATTTCATATATAAGTCTATTGCATTATTTTTCAGAGTCGTTCTGAGGTATTTGCTTCCACAGTCAGCAGTAAACCAGGTCAAAGTTGTACATATAAACAACACAACAAAAAAGATTTGTGTTTTTCATAACATACTGAAATATTGCTCTTGTGCTTTCAGAGAGCTTTCCATAATTTATCTGTAAAATTCAAAATGCAGTGCTAATCACAGAGGTTCACTTAGCATTTATAAATCCTGACCCAAACACTTCATTACCAGGAAAATTTAGGTTTCTCATTTGAGTGATCAACTGATCAGTTGGTTCAGTCTCACCCATTCATACAACAAAACCCAGAAATGGACATCACATGTTTACACTGTCTTACTTCGGTGTACTGGGAGCCCAAAAACAAAAAACATCCTTCCTTAACCCTTAAATCACCATCCTCGGCACCTTCTGCTTCTCCAGATATCATGTCAAAGGACACAACAGTGTCAAAATCAACGAAGACATAACAAAAAAAAATAATACTAGTATTTTTTTATTATGTTCACCATTATTATACCATTGGTGTAGAGTGGTCAACAGGGGGTAATCAAATATATAAATATAAAGGGTTAAGTAACAATCTTTTAACTTCAAGAGTTGGGAAGAAACTGGGATGAAATTACAGGCAAAATAATACAGTAGATAGCTATAAATGATGCAAATTTTATTAACCTAGAACAGGTGCTTTTGTCTCTGAAAAAAATATTTTTTTAAACATGAACACATGTCAAATACTGACAAGCAGAAGTCAAAGTGTCAGACACACACTTGGCATGTTATTGTTAGATACATGTATGTTGGTAAAGTTTATGCCTACCAGCTGAGCAGCTCTGACAGCATGCACATCTACTGGAAGAACTTTGGAGCCGCTTTCTGGGTTTCTTGTGTTCTGAATAAGGGGAAGCCCCAAAGTCCAAATGTCCACTCTCCTCAGTCACTGTTCCTACTTTAGCTTATCATCACCATTGTCCAAGCCCACACACATACCCAGTGAATTGAAATCAAACACATCATCACAAGAAGAAAACAGCAAAGATGAGTACTCTCCAAAACAATGTAAGCATCTCACAATTTTATTCCCAACTCTTTTCCCACCACCACCCCAGGCACATTCTCTCAGTGATCATAAACCTAGTGCCCCTCAAGACAGTAATATCAATTGAGGAGTTTTCCCAACCTAATGCCCATGAAGCTAAAGTATAACTAGAGGTGGTTGTAATTGCATCTGAATATTCAAACAATCAGATCAATATGGTGGTGAGCTACCTCAGCCTGTGAACATCAGGATGGCCTGTAACATGTTTTAACTCTCATAATGCTACTCTAGAGGCATGGCAAGAGCACCTCATAGAGTCAGCTCTTAGCGATCACATTGAGACCAGTCAAGTTAGACTGGCCTAAGCATCTCTCAGTTGGGAAAAGAGTATCACTCATTTCACTCACAGATTGCAGTTACACTGACTTAATCCAGTTCCAGCCCTGCATAAGTAATTTTGTTTTAGGCTGTGGCCTAACCATAGCCCCCAGACATTAGTAACTTACTTTATGTAGAGACAATATCCAACTGCTAAATTTTAGTTACGCACTATTGGAAGTACTCAAGTTATTAAACTTTGAAATTAAGTAAAGTATTTCTTTTTCCTTTTGCCATCCACTATATGATACACAGCCAGGCAAAATGAAAGTGCTAGTCAATACTGGCTTTAATATTAAGTTCATCTCATGCCCACGGATTTGAAATTTTGAAAATATTTGTGTTGGGTCAAGAAACTGAACAGCTGAATCTTAAATTTCTTTTTCACCCCTTTGTGACCTACTTGTACAGTGTATGATGTTCAGTCCGCAGCCTGTTTCCATTATACAGTGTATACAGTACTTATGTGACAAGGTGACAATGTGCTAATGAGCTTGCTATGACCAGCATGAGCACAGCATACAATGTTTGGCATATTTCATTCACTGAAAAACCAGTCAACGGATGGCATATTTCATTCACTGAATGTCTAACCATAATTCAGGAAAATAGCTGGAGAAAAAGCGTTTGCACATCAAATGTAGGGAAGCGGGTAAAATCATAAATCAATGAAAACAAACAAAATGAAAGAAAAAAAATTCAGCCATTGATAAACCAATACCAACGTAAGACTTGCATCACCTGGTTGCATCACACATTATTTGCTTAAAGTTGGAAAAATTCTACAGACAATGAGCGGTGATGATTTCACTGGGTCAGCTGACCAAAATGAGAAATTCATGAATATACTTCACTGGCCCTTATTTGAACATACACTGTACATTGAAATTGAAAGTCAAACATGAGATGAATCAGTCAACATCTTGCAGATATGGAACCATCTACTCAGATCATTATCATCATTACAATACTGTTTCCTCAACAACCCCCCCCCCCCCCCCC
>JAWQUT010000197.1:209741-231981 GCA_033807755.1 Ellobium chinense | reverse complement strand
TAAATTTCCGCATTTTTGAGGCCTGGTTGCAACTGTGCAAATTTCCACAAATTTAGGCATTTTCTGCAAATTTGGCACAAATTTTGGCCATTTTCTGCAAGTGTCACAATACTCAATAATACTGCGTGAACAGAAACACAGAAAGTTTGTACAATTTCTACATTTTTGCAGCATCTCAGTAGTAAAAAAAAGTGATGTGGTGGTAAATATCATGAAATTACTAAGCTATTTTTTGCAAATTATGGTTCAACTTTTACCACTTTTTGCATGCAAATTTTGCAATTCTTGGTCCAAATTTGGAGGGTTTGAATGCAATTTTCCGCAGGGATAGACAATAGTTATGTCATGTACAATAAAGCTAAGGGATGCGTTCATTTAAAGGATGCGTTCATTTAAAGGATGCATTCATTTAAAGGTCGCGTTCATTTACTTTAAATCTCATATGCCACTGATTTCATCGATGTGGAACCCAGAGACGCTTCAACAAAGTTGTTGGGTTGAATTACTTGCAATGAAAGTTGGTTCCCCTGATCAGACGTCATGGGTTATATTGTCAGACTGTTGCTTGTTAGTGTTCTGGCATGGCAGTTTAATTTGCAGAACAGGAGCACACAAAAAAGAAAAAAAAAAAAAGACTGAAAATCTCGGTGAGTTCTTCAATCCAGACCTTTTGTTCAACAAAGGATCTTCAAAGACATTAAATAACCGGAAATCAGATTTAACGTAAGATGATTCCATCCCTGTTCTAGTCATGAAAAGTAGTTGTCACAGTAAAGCCAGAAAACATTTCAACCCAAACACATAAAGAGTCATTCCACAGATCTTGTTCTGTCAGATACTAGTGATCAGCTTTCATTTCCTGTACTTGAGTGCTTGTGTCAACAGCAAGAAATGAAACTACACAGGTCTCATTTCAATGTAAGAGCATTATGTGACAGGAAAATATCTGTGGAATGGCCCTAAATGAAGATAGTATTATACGGTGCATACTTTACATGTTCACACACACTTCTGAAACCGTTATTATAAAATCCCCCACCTCAGTATGGAATGTAACAAAAATTTTAAAAAAATTTGAAACTGCACATATTTACAGTAATTACAACTTTGATCTACCCAAGAACCACTGGAGGCAATGTACTTTTGGGTTAGCCATCTATTTGCATTGACAACATCCAACATCTCTCAATATCCCAGACAATCTTTAATCTCCTATGTACTTTCAATTGTGTTATGTTCTGCAGTTTTTACTATGTAGATTAAAGTAAGGAAAATACAGATTTTCGGTGATGTTTCTGAATTTTGGATAAATACAAATAAGCCATCAACACATATGCCTCTTGATGAAACAGACAAATACTAATGTGTATCCGTTACAGTAACAAATCAAGAAGACGTGAGAATGCCCAAAATTTTAACAGTTCGGCCAGCTCTTGCATCCTGTACCAAAACAACTGAATAGTAAACTTGAGAAAAAGCAAGTTAATGGCATTAATCAACCTTTCAGAGTGATGGCTACTTTGCATGAAAAAATAAGCAGAGAAATATCTCAAGAACAATTTTATAACTTTCTAATAAAAAACTTCGAGTCAGTTTTCTCAATCTCAGTAGTATTTCAATGCAAAGATGCAGAATAACACTTTGTTCCAATGCAGACAAGGCAAAAGCTCATAATGAAGATACTGACAAGCTACTAGGAGACGGCTACCACTGAATGATTACACAGCAATTATTCAAAGTTGCCACAGAATATAAAAAATATTTTGCCAAGAATTTCCCATGTTATTTCCAGGTTGGCTGACATTATTTCCACAACAATAGTGTATAATTAACATAATTTTTCATGTGAAATATATCCACTGTTAGACAAGTTTTCACTCCTGCTCTTGAAAGAAAGACTAGTTCTAAATAAAATTATGAACCACTAAGCCAATATTTTGAACTTTCCAAAATTTTCTATGAGAGCTGGCCATTCTTGCTAATTCCAGGCATCTGCATGATCTGGAAGTTCCAAGTGGGAGTTTCTATGACTTTTCCAGATTTTCTGGGTCTGTAAATTGTAATGCTGAAGTCGCCAGATCATGATACTTATAAGGAATGATGCACAGTCTTTTAGTTACAGGATGACAGAGCTGTCCGGGAATCTGTGACTGTAGGATCGACCAAACTGGTATGTCCAATGACTCACACTAAACGAGCTTATCTTTACCAAAACTGTCCTTGAGAAGCTTATATCTTCCTGTTTGAAGATAGCTCTTGCTACAACAGAACTGTTATCTAATTTCATGTATATAAAGTTAGGGCCGTTCACAATTTATAGAAAATATTTTGTCAGGAGATGAGTAGTCTACTTAAATGTAGAACTAGAATGCAAATGATTTTCGTGGAAAAACAAAGATACACTTTTTTGTTGTACACAGCTGGATGGGATGATGCAAGACTACCACTAAGTACAACACACAAGAAGATGAGTGGAACTAGAGCCACTACCATATGGAAAATTCCCTGAGAATGGCAGAAATCTTACTGAACACAGCAGATTTCCTATGACCAGAGAGCTACTGCATAGTTTAAAAAAAAAAAAAAACCTGGTATGAATTTGACACAGAGACAGGAAATTTCAACACTAACTTAGAGCTACTTTCAAATAAAAACATTGCTATATATAATATTTCTTTCCTTAGCTTTCATGAATAAACGTCTCCTTGCAAAGTTATCATAGAACACTGCATCCCACTTAAATGAAGTATGCAGAAAAATAGGGTAAACAACATGTTTTAGACTTAGTGTTCAGGCCCAGTTTCTCATAAATTAATACATTCACAGATTTAAGAATTTTAGAATTGAACACTTTAAACAAAATTGGCCCAAATTTAAGCATAACATGAATAAATCTTAATTTGTCTACGACCTAATTTGTGGAATGCGACCATGTAATTCAAACCAGACAATACAGGTTGATAATATACAAGTCACACAGCGGTCAGGTTGGTCAACTCCAGTAACTTTTAGTAGAATCTGTAGAAGAGGCTTAAAGAAGCTGCATATGGTATCCAGTTTTAAAATGCCAGAGTCAAGAAGTGCAAGCCATGTACCTTGCTGAATTCTAGATGGCTAAAGAAAACACAAAAGGCTGAAGATGCAGTGGTGGCTGAATATCAAACAAGATTTATGACCTGCACATCACTAATGGAGTGACATGCTCACTCTCACTGGAAACAGAATAGAAGTGTCTGGAATGCTGTAACTGCTTTATTCATATCAAGATCTGGGAAATCCAAATTCTGCTGCGAGGATATTGAGAAAAAACAACACAAGATTTTCAAGAAAATAACTCCAGTACAGGCAAAGTCCATCAGTCACCCTGCTGAAAGAATGAGGAAGCATCGACCTGACTAATTTCCTGGTTAGCATTTTGAGCAGTGGTCAACTGGCCATTGGTCTGGGGAATGTTGGGCTTTCTGTCATCCTCATCCCCTGCCACCACGGACCAGTTGAATACAATTTCTTTCTTGGGTGTATTAGATCTGGGAGCATCTCTGTTAGGGACTACTGAATCTTCATCCTGGTTTCCTATAGTCACTTGACTAAAGTGAGCAGATTCTTCACCACTCTTTCCTTGTTTGGCTTTGTCATTACTCACACTGGCAAATGCAGGTGTTGAACTTTCATCATTTACATATGCACTGGTATTTTCCCTGGTGGTTTCATCATCTCTAGTATCGTTTCCATCCCTCGTCGTATCACCTCCTCTTGTCGTCTCCTCATCTCTTGTTGTGTCATCATCACATGTTGTGTCATCATTTTTCATGTTCTTTTTAGCAATTACCTTTTTCTTTTTCTTCACAACTGCTGCCTTTTTGTATCTTTTCAACGAAGAAGTAGCTTTAGCTGTCTTGTAAATTGATATGTTATCATTGGTACTTTCATTGTCCGACATAGACTCGTCCTCTGTGGCTTCCTCCTCATGCACTCTTGAATGTCTTTTCAGCATTGCCTTGCTCATGAATGCTTTGTTACACAGAGGGCAAGAAAATTTTCTCTTACGAAGATTCTTTCGTTTTAAGGTGATTTTTATGCTGGGTATTACTTTTTCATCACTATCAGAATCATTTTTGTGCTTTGGAGGTCTTCCACGACGTTTGGGTGCCTGGTTCACTTGATTATGAGACTCTCTCTTCCGCTTGAGTGGTCTTCCTTTTTTCTTTGGTTTCTCTATCTCAGATTCATCGCCTTGATCCTGGGAGCCATCGTTAGATTCTACACTGAGCCGTGGTTTCCTCCCACGCTTTTTGGGCTTCTCATCAAGTTCTGATTCCTCAATAAGGTCTTTGGAATGGTCATACATTGGCAAATCTTGACCCTCGTGAACTTTGGCATGTTTAAGCAGCATAGCTTCACTGCCATATGTTTTGTAACAATATAAGCAAGGAAAAGGTTTCTTTTTTGCATGAATTTTTCTATGTCGATCTAAGTCCCACTGAATTCTGAACCGTTTGTAACATGTTGTGCATTTAAAAGGTTTCTTGGTGGGGTCTTCCTCTGATTTCATATGCGTTTCTTTAGCATGCTTTTTCAATAGCAAAGCATTCTTGAAAGATTTGTAGCAGTCTGGACAAGGGAATGGTTTCTTTTTCAAGTGAGTTAATTTGTGGCGTTTGAAATCGTGCTCAAAGTGATATGCCTTTGGGCATACTTCACATTTGTAAGGTCTTTCTTCATTATGTTTGATCATGTGCTTTTTGGCATTGGCAAGCAAGCCAAATGTCAGATGACAGACTTCACATTCAAAGCGTTTTTCCTTGGTATGACTTCTTATGTGTCTCTCATAGTCAGTCACATTTCGGAATTGTCTTGGGCACATGTTGCATTGATATTTTGGCCGCTTTCCATGGCTTTTCTTGTGCTCAGAGAACTCTGTTCTCTTCTGAAAAGTAGCTGAACATTCAGGGCAGTGGTAAAGTTTATCTTCCGTGTGTCGTAATCTGATGTGATCCTGCAGGTGGGACTTCCTGTTAAAGGTCTTGGCACAGCGGTCGCAAACAAATGGCCGTTCTTTGGTGTGTTTGGTCATGATGTGATCACTGAGATGGGCATACTGCTTGAACTTGGCCATGCATATGTTGCATTCATAGGGCCTTCCTTTGGTATGAGTTCTCACATGACTAACAAGAGACCCTTTATCTTTGCATACTTTCTCACAGTAATTACACTTGAATAAATGTTTCTTTCTGATGCCACCGGCACTGGAAGGCTCCACGATAATGGTGCATACTGAATTCAAGTCTACATCATCCATGACAATTTTTGACGGCCCTTTCCTCATACTGAAATTTGTGTCCTTCCCTATGATGATGGTATTGTTGGCTGGATTGAGACGTAAATTCGAAGGATCAACATTTTCTGATCCATCGTCGTCCTCATCCTCTCCATCCAACTCTGTTTCCTCCTCCTTCATGTTCCCATCAACTTTCCCATAAGTTTTCTTCTTATCAGTAGTAACTGCAGGAAGTGGTGGTAATTTGGTTTTGTTAGTGACACCATCCAAATTGTCGGCTTTGTCATGTATGTCCATGTGCTCTTTCAATTCTTCATTCTGATGGAAAGCTGATGTGCAAATTCCACATGCGTATGGAGCTTTGACAGCATGTGAGTGTTGCACATGCTTCATGAGCTGGCTGCCCTCAATGAAAGCAACACCACAGATGCCACAATGGTAAGGCAGGAGGTTGGTGTGGGTGTTTAGATGGCCTAACAAAGCTTCATTACTGGACACTCGAAGGTCACAGAAACCACACTTGTAGACATTCTTCCCCGAGTACAGCTTTGATAGCATGTCTGTGTTTGGAGCCATTTCTACCACCCCATTTTGGATCACATCCTCATCACTGACTGTCTTGTTGTGCAGCTCCACATTGGGCATCACACCAAGATCAACATTGCTGACCAAAGTGATAGAGTTAACTGTAGTTGGCTTGGACTGAGTTTTTTGACTCTTTGAGCGTTTCTTAGGCTCCACCATGTGCGTTTCATGGGAAATGGGATTCAGACTGGGCACATATGAGTTGATGGGTTCCTGAGAATAGTGGGTGACACTAATATCTGTCATGACGGAATGAGAGCTAGGTGGTTCATGGTACTGTGTCTTGGGTGGCATCACTTGTGCTGCACTCATGGAGGGATCGGAGTTGAAATTTGGAGGCGAGTTCAAGACATCTTCAAAGGAATGTTTAGACATATCTGATGGTGCATTGAGATTGAAGAAGCCATTTGTGGTGACAATGTTACATGAGTTGAGAGGTGAAAAGTTGTGGTATGCCATGGACGGGGGTTTAGAAAAACTGTGACCCATCTGCCGTGTTTCATTATCTGGTGGTCTTGAGTTCAGTTTGGTGGTGTTAGGATGGTGTGGAGGAGGGGGGTTATACAGGCCGGGGACATGCCCCAGGGAGCCATCCATATTAAAACTATAGGCCGAAGGCATTGGTGGATTTGGAAAAGGGTTGGCAGTGCCTGGCATTGGTCGTGGGGGGAACACAGGGACAGATGCCATGGCCAGAGATAATGGGTCATTCTTGAACTGTCCTGGCTTGATATTTCCATACTCATCCATGCTGCTTCAATCCAGACAACCACTGTCTTACAGACATGCAGCAA
The DNA here is from genome assembly GCA_033807755.1 of Ellobium chinense. Taxonomy (NCBI): domain Eukaryota; kingdom Metazoa; phylum Mollusca; class Gastropoda; order Ellobiida; family Ellobiidae; genus Ellobium; species Ellobium chinense. The sequence goes on along the minus strand of JAWQUT010000197.1, from coordinate 225,324 downwards.
ACAATGCTTTGTTTAAGGAACAAGAAAAGTATCTGGTTGCTTATATATAGTATAACCAGAAACCCAAGGCAGTAGACTTCTACTTCAATACTGCTGGCTCTTTCATCAGAACCAATACTGCCATTTGCAGGTTCTCTCATTCAGGTGTTTCTGTCCGTCACCTGCCATTTAATACCAAGCACTTGTAAGACTCAATACTGTCAGTTGCTGTTGCTTCAGAAGGTTGGATGTGCTGGAATTACACCCCTGAAACCAGAAAACTTTCTTTATAATAAAATACATATCCTCTCTAAATGTAAACAAGAAATAAAAAAATGATACATGTACAGTATATGGCACAAAATGGCATACAAGTGATTATGTAAAGAACATGAATCTATCTTTAGCCCTGAGAAATTTTTATACATGTATGATGTACATCCATTACCATCTCACTTTTTTTTAAAAATTGCATTAATACAAGTTTTAAAAGTTCTTAATTTTAATACCTTAGCTAATTTCATAATTTTAGTGGAGTTGAAGAGACTTTATAGAAATAAAATTAAAGATGACTAGTTAACTCAAGATGCCCCCCTCCCTTTTCTCTCCACCCACAAGGATCACTATGTGCGAGCAGGTGACACCATCTCCATATCTCACAAGAAAGAGATCTTGAGAAATACTGCAGATTTTTAATTTTTCTTGAATGACCCATTTCCCCTGGGAAAATGACATCACCAAGCAATAATTCAAACTTCCTTAGTCTTACTATTAGAATGTGACATTTCATGTCAAGTTGTGAGTCTATCACATTTTCAGAACAGTAGACTACTGTAATTGCTGGAAGTGGAAGCTAAGTGCTGCAAATAAATCCATGCTATACAAAGAGACAACTCGTTTTGAAGCCATGATGGTCTTTTTCACAAATTATCTGCATATTAGCTAATGAAACTATGTTAATTGAATGATATCAGGGAATAAAATACATGGATGTAATGTCGAAAGGTCTATTTTTTTATTTCATATTTTGTCCAGCATCTATCTTTATGATCTTAATTCTGGTAGATTATAATTATAAATCTTCAAAATTGGCTTTCTCTAACAACGGCACCAATTTAGTCGAAATATCGATATAGTCCATGGTTTGTCTATGACTAAATGAACTGTATCTTTATTATTTATTGTTGCAGTGCTGTCCTTAGACATTGCCTCAAAATTATCACAAAAGTCAAAGTAAGAAGAGTAGAGCAGCTACTCAAAAATTCATAATTAACAGTATCTCTTCTTGATTGTATTTAAACACTTCCTGCATATTTAGTCTAGATCTACCCATTCTGTTTTTAGTTAGCTCTGACAGACTTTTTTCTGACAAGTCTTACCACGACCACTTTTAGGGTCAAGTGACCACTGTCCACTGCTGTCCACAGTCACGACCATTGTCCACCTCTTACTCTAATGAATGGCAATGGACAAGGCACAAGCTGCCAACACTGCCCTCCCAAAAAGTAAATCAATTTTTAGATTAAAACACGTTGCACTCATTTATTACAAAAGCTGTATGTAGCAGCATATATGATTTTGAAAGAATTGTCGATTTGCAGTGAACCAATGTATTACAAAAAAGTGAAAAAACGCTGCTGTTATCGACGCTCTCTGGAACAACTTCACAGGGCGGAAGCGAGGTCAATGTGTAATGCTGGATTGGATTATTGGGCCACTTGATTCATTGGCACTGAATTTTTTTTCCCCTCCCCAATTTGAGAACAAATATTTAGTTAAACTTCAAACATCTTACTCAAAATTACTTTATAGCCCATATTGTGACAACTAAGTTGATGGAACCAGCAGTTATTAGCTAATTACGTCTCCATCACAATTTAAAAACTTGGACCTGCTACCGTATTTAGTATAATAATTCCTACTTTGTGGAGGGGCTAGTCTTGGACACTGTTCTGTGCAGTGTGTTTGTGCGTAGCCTACTGTTCTGTGTAGGAGTATGTGTGCGTAGCCTGAGTCCAGTTTGTTTTGTTTAAAACCAAGATGAAGGAAGGTTGAGGGGATGAAGCTAAAAGAAAGAAAAATGTACTGTTATTATACATGTACAGACAGTTTAAGATTCACGGCACCCCCTTCATTACAGTTCATAACTGTAAATTTGGTGAACGCAAAGTTACTTCGCGTTACGCATGGAAAACATTTCTAATAAAAAAAAATGTAATACTTTGGAGCCAGAACTTCCTTAAACGATTTCAAACAAACAGAGCAACTGTCACTAGTAAAGGTAAAAAGGAAAGAATGGGGATCTTTCGCACTGTGGAAATAGAAGGCCAGAAAACAAATGAAAAATAGGCTAAAAGAACAAACAAAAATCATTCCACAGAGCTGTTTTGTTCAAAGTAGATATATGCCTGTAATTAAGGATGCCCCAAATACAGGAAGCAGAGGTTCCCTGATACCATAAGATGACCATATTTGGGGCAAATTCCATCGTAGCAACACGCTTTGGAATAAACATTCCTTCACCCCCTTCCAACCCAACGAGAAAATCACCTTTTATATGAAGTACATTTTTTTCTCGTTCTCAGGCATAGGGTCATCTAAAATGGCTCAAGGTCATGGCCATAGCCTACGCTTAAATATGCAACTGTCTATAAATAACTGTATTCATTCATCCATTTCTTTATATTTATATAATAGACCTTCATGCATCAGTATCTTGCAAAATTGGTCTCAGTTCTAATGGCTATGCTTTTGATAATGCATCTACCCTTCCACATTTTGACCAGCATTATCTATTTTGTCTTTAAAAACGGCAGTCGGTCGATATTTTGAGGATTCCCGCCATTCTTTACATAAAGTATCTTGGAGGGTATTGTTGACAGGGTTCTGGATATCAAAGGACAAGACAAATGCAGAGGAAATACATGTATTTTTTTCAGGGTGTGGGCTGTCAAAGGTGTATTTGGACAATCTTCTTTGTTACACATATGTAGTTTATTCTTGAAGTAAGTATGTGTCTTATGTCTTAGATAGTTGTGTGAAATCTGGTGGTGAAGTAACAATCTATTCGAGATGAAGTTTTTCTATGATTTACACCCACAATGGAAAAGACCACACTGTTTTTGCACTTTGGGTTGCAATTTTGCATTCAAAATGTACTGAATTAAAAAAGGGCAGCGTGCGCCACAGTAGTGCACTATTATCTACATTGGAAAGGTAGTCAATAGTCCATACCCTTACTTATATTTTTAAACAAGTGGGACTTCAGATTCAAAAGTGCAGAGATTTGGAGCAAGGCTCTCTGAATTTTTGTTAATATAGTATACTCAAAGCCGTTTATCATGGAACACTGTCGCATAATGATATTACAAAATGTCTGACAGGTCCCATTATTTTCTCATATTGTATATACAGCAAAATCAGACTAGCATTAATCCGAAAAATACCTCTATTGTGAAGCTTTTCTATATACCGTACCACCTAATCTCAGTCTGTCTCTCATTTGTGACAAATCAGCCCCAGCACAAGCGACCCCTTCTCCCCTCTCCTCCAAACAACCAAATAGGCTTACTGAACTCAGGTGGTGAGGAGGTTTTCTTTTCATGATCAATCAATAGCAGCGTGATCCTTCCAGACTCACAATCTTGATTACCATGATGTGAAATAGATGGAAGTGAGCAAATTGTTTTTTTCTAATCCTGAATCATCCAAAGTTACTCTAAGCATCTGTGGACCCTACCCCACGCCTTCATAGCATGACCTAATGTCAGCAATTTCTATCATTTCACCTTCAAGTTCGTCGCCCTTCTCTGACTGCCTCATAGCTATATTAATTTGCCCTTCGCGCTTGGCACTTGCCACCAACATGTGAAAATATTCCATCCCCGCTTTGGGAGGAATGGCCTATCAAGTGAGAATTCAGGGGACGATTTCATTAAAGATGTTCAAGGGTATACTATGTCTTGTACATGTATTTGTTTGTCCCTCTAAAGGCATATATAGGGAATTGAAATTGACACCACAATGACACAAGAAATACAATGAACAGACTGACTAGTTCACATTATTTAAACATCACACATTTTATTTATTCAGATAGATAGGAATCAGTAAAAGATGATAACACATTTTTACAACATTTGCAAGCCCATTTACATGCTAGAATATAAAACAATGTACAAAGAGCCATTTTAGAACAAAAGCACAAAACTGAAACATGCACTACTAAGCAAAGTCACGCTATTTTATATAGTCTCCCCTGTAACTACTGGAGCACTAGGCCCCGCTCCATGGAAAAGAGTTGACCCAAGAGCAATACAACTCAGAAACTTCCATTTGGGTGAAGTCAATGTATCTGTATATGGCCACAATTTGTCAATCATTTTAATTTTAAATTCTAAAACATGAAGCATTTATGACTGAACATGGGTGACTTGGAAGCAAAAATTAAGACTTACACAGACTCTACACTTCCTTCTCTTCCCTAACTGAAGTACATGAATGGGAAGGTCTGCCATTCTATGGAAAATGGTCATGTATGCCAAAATAACAAGTTCTCAGTCGGTTACTAAAAAAATATTCTTATATTGCTCCTCACTTTATCAATTAATCAATGGCGCAAAAAGTTGGCTATCTCAGAAATTATAAAGGCTCCATGGGAATATGGAACCTTGAAAAGAATTAGGTTCTATACAAAGGCACCAAAAGATGAACTGACCATACCATAGTGCCCTGTCCTTCAAATAAAACAGTATTTCAAGTGTCTGTCAACATGATGTAAAACATCTACCTGTCCTAGGAAATGCAAAGTTTGAATTCCTACATCTGCTGCATGCATGTTGGCCATATGCTTATGTCACATAAATTCAAAGAGCATGGCCAAGCTATCTAGCGCGTGCTTAGTGGATAACACTTCAGTACAAATGTCTTATACTGTATTTACAGTTTATGCAGCAGATGTGTCAAACAAGTTATGCTTAGGCAATAAAAATACAGAATACCTTATCTGGCTTACATGGTCAACACAAATTTGGATGACCTGAACTCTGATAGAATATTACGTTGTCTAACAGAGGTGTCTATTGGAACGTACATGACATCATTTTTCCCACAAGCTCAGACAAGGGGAATAACATGACACAAGGGTCAAATCCTGATCACTTAACCCATGCCGGGGTGATCAGGTCTTATACGACCAGGGGGCATCTTCAAATAGGTTTAATTCTACTAAAAATCACTTCTCGGATCTGAAATTTCGTGACTTTTCCTAAAAATCAGTTATCTCATTATAACCGGGTGGAAAGGCATTACAGTATAGTATTCTTTCTCTCATGTTTAAGGGGGAGGAAGGTGAGTTTAGTCTGATAATTTTTTTTTTCAGATGTTTCATATTATTTTTAAGGAAGTGTGTCACCAGGGATTTTACCAAATTACTGTGAATGATCAATTTTGAGAAGAAGGGCCGAAAAAACCTGCTCTAGAAAATTTCTGTCCCTGCCGGGGATCGAACCAGGGTCTCTCAGCTTGCAAGTCTGAATGTGTTACCACTACACCACAGGGACGCTAACTTCACAGTGGTCCCTAACTTCCACGTGCAAGCCTAGTGTTCACCCGTGACCCTAACACACTTCCCGACTGCTCACACTCCCCCCTGCTTATCCATGTCATGTCCTCATGACAACTTACAGCTCTCGATGAGTATGAGGTCATTCTTATATGATATCTCTACTCCATCGGCATACTGTCCACAATGACCCTGCTATTCTTATATGGTTATCTCAGTTCTTAGAATACTACCTCCCGCTTTGTCTTATGTCTCTGCCTATGGGTTACAGAACCCTCTACTCTCGTTACTGCATCCCCAAGGCCCTAATGACTATGAGATATCCTGCCGACGTCGCCAAGAATAACCGGGTGGAAAGGAATTACAGTATAGTATTCTTTCTCTCATGTTTAAGGGGGAGGAAGGTGAGCTTAGTCTGATAATTTTTTTTTTCAGATGTTACATATTATTTTTAAGGAAGTGTGTCACCAGGAATTTTACCAAATTACTGTGAATGATCAATTTTGAGAAGAAGGGCCAAAAAAACCTACTCTAGAAAATTTCTGTATCTGCCGGGGATCGAACCAGGGTCTCTCAGCTTGCAGTGGGATGCGAGGTGAAGGAGACAATGAAGAGACTATTTTATTTTGTGAATGTCTGCAGCTGAGGACGGTCCTGTGAGTATGGACGGTGATCTGTTTTCAATATATTTGCTCGACGTCGCTGAAGAGGTGTCCCTGTAGTGTAGTGGTAACACGCTCGGACTTGCACTACACTACACTACAGGGATGCTAACTTCACAGCAATTTAATTCTTAAATACCTACTGCCTGAATCAGTCCCTAACTTCCACATGTGAGCCTAGTGTTCACCCGTGACCCTAACACACTTCCCGACTGCTCACATCATGATGTACCAAAAATCAATCAATTCCACCCATAAGTTAATGAGTCACCACCATTTTCTGACCACAACCCCCCACCCCCCTTTCCCCATATTGGTGATCAGAACGTATAAGACCCCATCAGCAATTGATGGTTGGGATTTTCTTCTTGTTGCTGCTAAAGTCGTGTAACTGTAAGCTCTCCACATTTCTTCATAAAACAGACAGGCGCAGTAACATAATGACTCTCTTTCTTCATAAAATTGATTCAGTGGCCTCCATGGATAATTCTCAAAATGAAAGGGTAGATGGAACCAGAAAATTATTTTTTTAACGATGTCAGTCTTTTTTGGTTAAATATGGCAGAGGTGTTGTCATGTAGTATGATCGTGAAACCAGTTCTCACAATTTTTCAAGACAAAAATGTGTGTGTATACATTAATTTGTATTCTAATTTCATTAAAGGGAAGAATCTATTCAGTAACTGAGCAAACCAAAGAAGCTACAATAAAACGAACATATCAGTGACAATACCATATCAATGACAATACCACAGCAAAGGAAAGAAATTTTGAAATTCAGATGGTCAGTACAACAGAAGTCACTTAGACTGAATGCAATTAATCCAAAAACTGCTTTATTTGAAAATTTCTTAAAGTTTTGTCAATTTCTTATTCAATTTTAGAGGGCAAAGAAACAGCTCCAATACCTTTTAACTTTAACCAAACTATTTTTATATTCAATCATCTGAAATTTCCCTGTCACTTGCCTCACCTGATTCTCACTGTCTGGAGAGACCGATTGAGACAGATAAGCATTTATCAGGAGAATGACAGTTAGTGTGAGTGTTAAATTGAAGTAAAATAGGTGGCAATGTCTCCTTTCGCAGATGAAGGCAATTTGCTCCCACGAAGTTAAGCACACACTCAGTAGTAGCATTACTTATTTCGTACCCTACTCATCCTGTTTTATGACATGCATATTTTCCTTTTTCCTATAACCAGAAGCAGGCTGTCGAGTGTCGATACATCATAATGCTGCTTCAAGTAACACTGAAATGGATTCCCCTTCTCCTATTTTTTGTCTGTTGTAAATCTTCACCTAAAACTATCTGCATCATTTGACGGTAATGTAATATTTTCAGAATGCACATTGTCCTTTTTCATAGCATCAAAAAAATGTACTGGGCATTGATCATTTGGGCACTAACAAGCATAAAATGCTGCCTGAAATACAGTCAATACCAACTGATTTGGTCAGTTCCTGCACTTCCAGTTTAATCACTGCCATTATATGACCAGTAGCCGCGGAACTAGGTGCAGAATAATTGTGCACACACAATGAATCAGTACAATTGTTCGAGCACATAGATCACAAATCTGGAATCTGTGGAAACATACTCCTTAGCTCCAATCTCTGTTCCTTCTTTGCCATCTCTCTTTGAATGAAAGGTCTATTTCTTGATGTTTCTTGAAGTTCATACTGAGGAGACCCTACTGTGAACATGCCACAATGCTAGTTTCATTCTTACAGTTCTTATCTGATATAAAGATATGCAGGTCTTGTGTAATACCATAACACATTCACAAAGAGTCACAAGTACCAGGGACTCTGAAAACTGTCTCGCTCTAACAATGACTTCAGTCAGACCATCGCTGCTTCAGTTTATGCCTGAGCATCAAAAGCTGGATACAGAAACCTCATAGATGATTGCTGGGAAATGTGATTTAGGAGGAAAATTCAGTATGGCACACAAACCCACATTAAAAAAAAAAAATTCTTTTACAACTATAAACATCCTTTATATTGTACAGTGTGCACTATATGCACAAGAGGAACTCAGTAATGACTGGGACTTTCAAAATTTTCCCCTTATTACCATGTCCCACTCATCTTTAACTGAGGCAGATCTATTAGAAATGAGAGACCCTGTATAACGTGGACAAGTGATGACACATGATGCAGGGAAAAGAAGAAGAAACTCTTAAAAACTATTATCAGATATCAACAGACACAGACATTATATATGAAAGATCATTTTTAAGACTTCTACTCTTGGGTGCGCACCTCACGAACATTGGAACAGTGCGCACCCATATGAACTTGAATTAAACGCAAGAAAAAGACAGAGACTAGAGACGACACAAGGTTAAAGATAACAACCCTTCTAGAGTTTTTTGGAGAGTTCACAATTCTTTTCACCATGTTATTTCATACGGAAACATGCGTACATTAAAGAATTATTAACGTTATAGGTTGTTGATGAAGGTTTGTTGTCACAAGACTTCCTACACATTCAAAGGAATGTTATGATTCTTTTATTAACTAATCTGTGCATCTTTCTCCTGATCTGCCTGCTGGTTTATGGAGTCACACTGATCAGTCTTAATGTGAGGGTGCATTCTTTTCATGTGCGAATTCCTGTTGCTTCTGTGTGCAAAACTTCTATCACAACCTGGACACTGATATGGCTGCTCATTTGTATGTGTGCGCATGTGAATGTTAAGATAGGCTCTTCTGTTAAATGCTGCTGTACACAAATGACACTTGAACTCTCTCTTGTCAAGGTGCAACTTCATATGCTTGACCAGGCCTGTCTGAAGTTTGAATGCTTTGTCACATTGGTTGCACTGGTAACGTCTCACTGGATCATGGAGCACCATGTGTCTACTCAGAATCTGCTTCCTTTTGAATCTCATCTTGCACACAGGACACTGGTAAGGCTTGGCAGTGCTGTGTGTCACAGAGTGTATCCTTAGTTCATTCTTTGTGAAGAAAGTCATGTCACACAGGTGACACAGATGCTGTTTTTCACCATGATATAATTCATGACGAAACAATGATGAATTGGATCTAAATTTCCTGGGACAAAATCTACATTCAAGCAGCTTTTTATCATGTTCAACTCTAATGTGAGTGTCCAGACCACCTCGAAAACTAAATGTCTTTCCACAATAGTTACAGAGATGTGCTCCACCATGTGGGGATTTGCGCTTCAATCTACTATTTGTGGTCAAGAGACTGCCTAGTGTTGATGCTGAGACTGGTGGTACTGCGGCCTGCTGCAATGAGGCTTTGGTAGTTTCAGGGGCATTCACTGACCTATCCATTTCCACTGAGAAGTCCACAGAACCAGCACTAGCAGGTAAATGCTCTGAGGAATGTGGTCGATCATAAAGAAGACCATGCCAACGTTTCAGGTGCCCATACAGTGCACTAGGCAATGCAAAGCAGCGAGGGCAAAGAGCACAGCACAGAGGAGTGCTGGTAGTGTGGGTATCAGCATGACGGATATATGCTGTTTCTGTTGGAAAACTTTTGCCACACACATCACAGCTCCACAATGTTTGCCCAACCTCACATTTATGCCATGCTACATGTTGCAAATATTTGTATTCAAGACCAAATTTTTGAGAGCACTCAGCACATTTATATCCTTCACATTGTGTCTCTGATAGGTGGAGGGACAAAGCATCCAGAGACTCAAATCGCCCACTGCATGCATAACAAAGGACAAAGTAATACCCCTCAGAGTGGCAAGCGCTTCTGTGTCTGAGATATGACTTTGTGCATCGAAATTCTTTCCTGCAGTCTGCGCAGTAACTCTCATTTGATTTGTATACTTTGGCAGTAGCCTCTGCAACACTTGTTTCCTCAGATTTGTTTCCTGCCCCTCTCTTCAACATGACAGTGTCAGCAGCTGAAACTGACGACAAATCAAACTTGTCAGTGTGTCTTTTCAAATGTTGATATAAACTGTCTGGAAATGCAAACTGAGCTTTACAAACATTGCAGTGCAAAAGAGGAAGTGTTGCATGAGTTCCTGCATGATACTTGTATTGATGACCGGTCTCCATTCTCTTCCCACATGTTTCACAATCTAGGCTCTCCAAGCCCCCTTTAAGTCTGTGACCCGCCACATGTCTTAAGAAGGCATTTTCAAGAGCAAAAGATTTCCCACAATGTGAACATTTAAATCCCTCACAATTTTGCTCAAATATGTGAAGGGTCAATGCATTCAAAGAATCAAATATGCCATTACATTTGTGACAAACGCCAGAGTACAGGCCAAAAGAATGGCAAGAACGCACATGTGACTGATATCCTTTGGATGATGTAAAGGTTCTCTCACAATAATTGCAGTACCACGTCTCAGGTTTGTCAGTAATGTCCGCATCTACATGAGATGGAGATTTATTGTCACTGCTTGATGATCTCACCACTGTATCTGCTGACAACATCTTTTCTGCACTTCCATTTTTTTCATTAAGTGTGACTGAACTTGAGTGACATATATGAATGCGTTTCACATGATGCTGAATACCAGATAGAGATGCAAATTTTTTTGGACAGACCTTGCAACAGAAAGGAGTAAGTGTTGTGTGTACATCTGAATGGCGAAGATACTGAGTGCGAGATGGAAAACATTTCTTGCAAACTTGACATGTGAAGTCTTTTAGTCCATCTTGAACTTTGTGACCAGCCATATGCCTTAAAAAAGAACACTCAAGGCCAAAACTTCTTTTACATCGAGGACACTGATGTCCCATACACTGTCTTGTTTCTAGATGACGGGATAACAAAAGCATAGAATTAAATCTGCCATCACATTTATGACAGTGAATGAAATACATACTTGCAGAATCACTTGATGCCACTTCAGAACTAAAGTTCACTGACAAATTAGCTGTCATTTCATCATCCTTGTCATCACTATGTTCTGATGCACACAAATCTGTGACAGTTTCATTTCTGTCATCATCAGCTCTACCCCTGGAATGTCTATGCTTGTCTCTGCGAGTCTGAGATCCTGGAAAACGATGCTGTGAACATTTTTCATTTGGAATACGATCCTCAGGCTTGAAATCTTTATGTCTTTTATACAAAACCATTTCATGACCTGGAATTCTACTCTGATTGCCTGCAGAATCTTCATTACACAGAGGCATGGATTCAGAATGAGCTGAAGGACTTTCCATTTGCTCTAATTCTTCTTTGATAGCTGGGCATGACAAATGACTTGAGCTGATATGGGTATTCAAAGATGTGATGTTTTCATACCTCTCCTTACAGACAGCACATCTGTACACCCTCAGCTGTTCATCATGACTATCTTGCAGATGACTCAACAGCAGTAAGTTCTCATAAAATGCAGCATCACAAAGTCCACATTTGAATGCTTTTGGGATGTCGTGATTCCCTGTAATATGCATCACTAGCATAGTGGAAGTCCTGAATGTTTTTGAACATGTGAAGCATTCATATGCATAGTTTTCATGATGGGTTTCAGTCAGACTTTTGAGGGGTTTGGTACAACTGAAAGTTTCATGATGAGTCCCATATTCATAAGATTCTCTCACTGAAGGTATGTTATTACCAATGTGTTGGCACTTCTCTGACTGCCTCAGATGGATATGTAATTCACCAACTGTACCAAAAACGCTCCCACATCCAGCGCAATGTTTCTCCATATTCTCAAACGTTGACTGGAAGCTGGAATAACTCTAGGAGGAAATTGATGAGGCAAGAGTGCAAGCACTAAATGATATCACTAAAGGACAGTTTTGAGGAAGTGATATCTGTATTCTGTCATAACATCCACAGGCCAATCTGTTCTTGTGGGTATAAATTTCACTTCATTCATTCATTCACGTAAAAGGATTCCAACAGACGTGAAGTTCCAGAAATCAGTGTGTTGAGATTACAATTACTTCACCACAGCTTTGAGGCCAAAACCTCTGTCACAACACTGTCAATGCCAGCCTAATGAATTAGCTCCACTGCTCACTATTATAGTATCACTGGAACTCACATTTCTAGAGGCTGTCCCCCATTTGCTTTCAAACTGCAGAGAGAAACAAAAGACAAGCAGGTGAGTCAATAATAGCTTTAGAGGAGCCCAGAATTTTGCCTGTAAAACATTCTTCATGTCAGCATTTTGCTGCAACAATCCTGCAGGCCTAGATCTAAGTGATAGTAAAAATAAAATTATTTGGTTGTATTATACACTGATACATAGAATTATGAAAGTATTCTTGCCAGCCGATTCTAAATCATTGATTCAAGAACCTTGCTTACATCTGGCCAGAACCCATTGGGTATCACAAAATAACTTTCAACTTTCAACCTAGTGACTTGACACATGTTCGCAAATATTCTAGCCACTAGGCTACAAGAGGTCCACAGAGCTATCCAGAAATGAGCTATACGATGACACTGGCCTCATAATATTCAACAACAGATACGTATCACTAAAAACTAGAATTAGAATAGATCTAGTCCATGCTGTCATTTGTTCTTTTTCTTCCCTAACACTGTCCCCACCAAACCCAAGAATCTAGACAATTTAGATAGTGAATTGGGTAAATATTACGGTAAACTTTACAGAATAATCTACAAATAGGATCAGTAAGGTGGCTAATCTATGACTTAATGAACTGTATTGATGCAAGAGTGATCCTATCCCTAGAGATAGCCAACTTCATCTGCAGCAGCAATGGCAGTACCTGTGCATATATGAGCAATAGGAGAAGCACTGGTATCAAAACTGCTGGAATTCCTTTTTGTGCTATAACAGTCACATGAACATTGCAATCTTTCACGAGACTGAATAATCTAAAACTGTATCTAGATCAAATGAATTGTATTCATACACAAGTGGTGCCATCTGAAGAGAAACACTGCTAAAAATAAACTGAGCCAAATTTTACCTTTCATGACTATGACACAGATAACAATTGATAACCCGAACCCTAATGCCCATTGAGATGTGAGTCCCTATGCCTATAATATAATAATAATAATAATAACGATAAAAAAAAAAAAATTGCACAAATACACACACAGATAATACAGCCAAATACATTATTAAATTTAATTAAACTGAATTAAATTACAATCTGAAATCATTAGAATTAGGGCAGAGTTGTTGAAACTATTATTCAGCACTAAATAAACAGGTATGTTCTTCAGCTGAGTTTTACACAACTCATGGCTGATGGGATAATGCATGTACATCTCCAGTTTACAGGCCTAGCATTTGTTAACAATATCTCTCAAAACTCAATCACTATCTATCACCATACATTTTCATTTTCACATGAGAACAAAGGGATGGATAGGTATTTTGAATACAAAAATTTTATATTTTTTACGTAACAAATCAACTAAATATGAAGATGCAGTTGACTTGTGAATGTGAAAGCAAAATGCAGCTATTTTGTATTCAATTCTGGCTTTTAATGGTAATCAATATAATGTTTTGAGAGAGGGACCACTGGTGAGGGTATTTAGGTGTTCTGAGTACTAGTGGTGGGCCGATCCTCCATTCTGAAAAGTCGACTTGCAACTTTGAACTTAAGCTTTTTATAAGGTCAACTAAAGGCTGCCTCACACAACGATCTGTTTATAGCATAAAGAACCCTGCTTCCACCATCCTTGTGATTGGCATTGTTTTCTTGCCTTTGAGAGCCACTGCATTTGGATTTTTTTTTTTTTCAATTCACTTATCATTACGAAGAATATAAGAGACAATGTAAGTAATTATAATATCTTATGAAAAGTATAATAAAGAGTAATTTGACAGCACTAAACAAAATTTAATGAAAACTATGCAGAACAGCTGGAAACAAGTAGGCCTTTTCAGTTTTTCTGTAATTGAATTTCATGTGGATCCATAAACACTCACACACTGACATTCACACATGCGCACAATGAGACAGATAGTGGCTCATAGATCAGAGCCCTTTGTCAACCAATTAGCATCTATGGTATCTTGCCAAACTTCGTCATGTGCTCTGTCACCCTACTACTCCTCCCGGCACATCTCCACTTCCACTGCTAACTTTTCTCCTTATTCCCATTTCTATTATCTAACAAAAACAACCTCCTTAAATTTGCATTTATAGAAGCTACGACACTCAATCCGCACTAACCCCGCATTCACTTGTGATGTGATTAACTTTTAGTCAAGCCCGATTGGAGCGCTTCATGAAGATTGGAACTTAACTTCAGGTTTGAGGACCGGATCTTTATTGAGTCGAGACTGACTCTCTGAGTCTATTAATCAAGACGCAGGATAAGATCAACTCAACTCGACCTTTTGAGTCAAGCTGCTCAACCCTAGTTCTGAGGCCTACGCAAGAGGCATTGTTCGAAATTCTTTGAATTTTGTCCCCTGGCAAGCTTATCAGGAGCAAGTTACAAGTTTAGGCCTTCTCTATCGACAGCACCGATTCCATGAGTTGTCTACGACTAAATGAACTGTATCATCGGTGCTGTCGTTAGAGATAGCCCAATTTTAATTGGTGGTACATAGTCATAGGAGGTAGAAATTACACTTTTAATAGCATTTTCAGTGAGATATAGTTAAGAGGTGGGTCCAAAACCCAAATGCCCATCAAGAAGGATCCCTAATCCTAATGCTTATCAAAGCGTCCGCCTCTACAAGTCCAAAGCCCAAAGTGAGTCGGGAAATAAGTAACACTAACTAGACACTATAAACTGGTAGACCTGTCCCATGGGCCATTCCACTAGACCTAGATTATAGCTCTAATCTGTAGGCTTTCTGTAAACTTCATAAATAAGCAGAACACTCTCTTTTTCTCCTGTCTTTGTTCTCACCCTGGGGCAATCACTGCATTTTCGTCGACCGTTGAAGAGCATCAAATCTGTGTAGTGTGTAGTCTCCTCCAGTCTCTAAGCCCGGTGATGCCACTTTAGTTATGTGCGTATCCCCTGCAGCTAGATTTTTTTTCCCCTACATTTCCGTTGGCACGGTGTTTAAGACACTTTAGTGGGAGAAACCCGTAAAATTTTAGCGTACAAAGAAGAAAACTAGGCATTTACCCATTTTACCCTATATTTCACGATTTCAGCAGCTCACGGAAAGCGATTTTCCTCAAGTAGGTGGGAAATGTCTTTTCGTAAAGCCATTTTACACTACAGTAGGAGAAAAATCTCTATGAGTGGTAACACTGCCATGATAGGACTCCACGCAAAGAGTGTGTTTACCACATAAGAGTGCCCACTTTCTGTACTGACACTGACAGTGCATCTTGAAGCCTCAGGACGAGCGAAGAGAGGTGCGTTCAGCGCGTAATCCCGACTCATTTGTTAGTGAGTGCAGAGAGTTATATAAGGCTTGGATTGACCTATTTGCTTTATTTAGCTTCGTCTCCC
>JAWQUT010000197.1:183973-204601 GCA_033807755.1 Ellobium chinense | reverse complement strand
GGGGGGGTTGGGGAGCAGGGCAGGAGGAATTCTGTAAAATGAACTTTTCTCTCCAGTCTGAATGCTCTTTAGCTGTAGATCTAGACTATGTGAAAGAGAAGAAAATGAAAAGGCTCTGTCCATTGATAGCAGCATTACCAAAATGCTCTTGATTGTTGTCTGGTAATTCATGGTATTTCAGAACTTCCTTCGGTTTCAGACAAGGAAGAAAAAAACATTCTCTCTACATCTTGATGATGATGTTTTTTTTGAGTGAGAGTGAGTGACAATACTGGAAGCACAGTGCTTGTTCCAAGGCATTGGTTGAGCGAACTTAGCAATCTAATACTACACTTAGCAACCTAATACTACACTTGGCTTAACCTTCTTTGAACTTGGCTTTGATGATCTACACAGCCTTTTCGACGACATTATCTCTATTACAATCAATGTTAAGCCTGCTTTCTAAGAAAGCTTATAAAGATTCGAAAGAACTTGTTTGCTTAAAACTGCATTTTTGCCCTGTGTAAAAAAGTAAACTGAAGATTGTAAAGACTGGTTTAATTTTAATTAACTTAAATGGAAAAGATCGAGAAATTCGCACATGGAGCAGAAAACAGCAATATGAACAGCGCCTCTATTTTCTCAACTCTCAGGTCTTGTGATGTCAGTCAAGCACAATGTTTGGTTTTAATATGAAATTTGGGGTTTTTCTTCGACTGAAAAGCCACTGGCTTTTTTTCCTTTTCACTGGGAGGTCAGGGTAGTGGGGGAAGAGGAGGAAGGAGAAGAAGAGATTAGAATGTCACATCTTATTTCCTTTATCAAAACTGCCCAACCTCCACTCATATTTATTGCTAACCAACACCAGCAGCAAGACAGCAAAATTACATGAACAAAATCCAGCAGCCCAGCAGAAACTATGTGTAACAAGCAATATAAAACAAGTCAGATAGATCTCCCCTTGATATATTTTTATTGTCACACAAAGGAAGAAACAATTAAAATGAAAAGTGGGAAACAGGATCAATATAATCGAACTTAAACTTCAATATTAAAGGAAAGTTGTATCATCCAATCTGACCATATTAATTCATACGATACTCTATTATTCCAATAAAACAGTCTCTCAAGCATCTGTCATAATGATGTATAATGTCTCTGCGGGCCCCAGACAACCCAGAGGGTTACATTATCCAAAGTCCGAATTGTTACACCCACTGGCGGCAATAAGCTTACATCAAATATCTTCTAGCCACATGGCCAAGCTGTCTAGCCAGTGCTCTGCAGATGGGTGATAGAATGTTGGTATGAACATTTTAATTCCTCTGTGAACAGTAGATATGTCAAACAAAATCATGCTGCGGCAATAAAAATGCAGAATACTTTATCTGGCTTACACTGGTGAACAACGACTACCAGCGACAAGTGTTAATTTCAGCCAAAATTGACATTACGGTTTATCAACACAACAAAAGGCTGAAATAGAGGTACAATACTCCTATCACTATTGCCACTCTGGTCATGTGTATTTCTCCTACAGCGAGAGTGTTATTTTCCCTACATAAGATGTTGAAGCAAATTTAGTGAAATTTCATTTTCACCCTACATTCCACTATTTTCCCCAGCTTATGAAAAGTGCTTTTCCCACTCACAAGGGAAAACAGCTTTTCATACAGTCATCTTCAGCAGTCATAAGGGGGAAATCTCTCTGAGTGACAATCTTGTACAATCTAAGAAGCTCTTGTGTCATGTAGAGTATCTGTCTAAAAAGTAAAGACAGGGAGAGATCAGAATAATTATGAGTTATTGTGTGTTTGGGTAGTGAGTCGCAGGCCCAGAATGCACAATATAGCTCAGTAGTCTGATCACCCCCTTTAAACCATTCACAATGTAATGTTATTGGCTTTTATTACACTTAGGGGACACATATGTGCTCTGAGCAGACATTTGGTTTTCATGATTACATGACAAATCTTATTGAGACAGAGCAGAACTAAGCCCATTTGCAAGCAATTCAGAATTGACTTTAAGCGAAAGTCTGGGCTAAGTAGTTGATTTCATCCAGATAAAGTAAAAAAGATTGGCCTAGACCTCAGTACAAGTTCACTCCGACCGAAAACTGATATCAAGTGAGTCCACTTCTTGCAGACTCCACTGTACCTCAATAATAAGTACAACACAAGAATACACAGTGGGGGTAGGAATTTAAATTTTGTGTAACGTAATCATGGAGGTTCTACAGCAGACAGAGATGTTACATCACACGGACAGACATCTGAAGGACTTTGTTATCATATGGTTTAATATGGTCTGAATGACTGTTCAACTTTCTCTTCAAATACAATAAGTAACACATGTAGTAAAATACACTCAAACAAGCTGTTACAAAAGTCATTTAACACCTCAAAATGTTTTGTATTTAGACTTATTTCTTACTATCTATTTGACCAATTTGCCCCAATAATTACTTTGGGACTTCGAAATGTTTCAGAAATGTTCATAAAGTCCATACTTTATTAAGCAATTTACGACTGGCATGTTTGAGTGTAACATTTTATTTACTTATTGTTCGCCTGTAAGATAAGATAAGGGATAGCACTGGTTGTTTCAATTGCTTCTTCTTGGTTACCATTTGGCAAACCCACAAAGCACAGCTGTGTCTCATTAATCAAGATCCAAGATTCCGAGAATGCTTGAAATCTTGTTCAACTAAATTATCACAAGGAAATGTTCATCAAACCCATAGTTGTACAGTCAAAACCATTTATAACAGGCCCTGATATAACAGGGATCCGGCTATAACAGGGATTTTTCAAATCCCCATTTTTTTTTCCTCTTTATCTTTAGTAAAATATATCGGCCATAACAGGGCCCCACGAAAGCCAAACTGGTTATAACAGGGATGCCGAGACACGGTCAAGTAATAAAAAGAAGTGAATTTTAGCTCTTATGTACTTTTGCATGTAGGTCTAGCATTACTCATTATGCAGTGCAGTCCAGTGAACGAAAACACGATCACGCAAGCGAGGCTAGCGCAACTAATGCTAGCCTAGTGTGAAGGCAATCGAATGTAAACAATGTCTGGACCATGTCTATTTACTTTTATTGCAGTGTACTGATGAAAAAGATGAGCTTGAATGCATGTAAGACATGATCTGTATTTGATATACACTGTCTAAGCAGCACAGCACTGTTATAAGGCGTTTTTGCGCTACTCTATAGCTGTACACTGTTTCCGTATGGAGCCATCCATCATGATCAATATAAAAGTGATGACAACTAGCATTCCTGGTCATGGCCAACCAGGAAATTTTAAAAGCCATGTAGGCCAGTTGCCGGGGTTCATATGGCAGAAGACAATCGAAGGGATTGCATTACTGAACATGGCGGCGTTTAAACTTCTTAGAAAGAATCTCTATTACAGTTTATCAAAACAGAAGTTCCTGGGCGCACTATTGGACCATGGCTGACTACCACAGGGCATACTAAATGCCACACTGGCCAACTACCATGGTCCCCTTTGCAGAAGACAAATAAAAGGGATGACCATACTTAACATGATGCACTGGCGTCCAGCATTGTTTACACTTTGCAAGGAAGCTTCTAGATCAAAAGTGATGACAACAAGAAACTGTGTTTGCTTATTTCCCTTGGTTATCTGATTTAACAGGGATCTGATATAACAGGGATTTTTCTCTGGTCCCACAGTCCCTGTTATATCAGGTTTCGACTGTATTTCCTTAGTAATTCTATTTCTGATACCAGGACAATACAGTTGGTCTCAGCAACTGAATAGAACACACTTTCTTTCACACCACCATGTGGTGTAGATTGATCAAAGATTCTGGAAAATTTGAAAATCCACACAAATGCATGGGAACCAAATAGTCTGGATTAATGAGACATACCCGTACAAGCTCTTCAAAACACATCCACTGGAGATGTATAATACAAAATAACACAACAGTGATCAGTGAAGACTGTCTTCTTGAGAAATGATTTCAGAGACAACATGCCTGGTTCAATTATAATACATTTCGATTAAATAGTATCGGAGCAGTTTCTTTTTGTGAAAGGTAATTTTCCAAATAAAAAAACAGAGCAATTTCGGAGGGATTTCGTATAGTTTAAGGATTAATAGTTGTGTTTTTCTTCTGTTTTTATTTGCTTCGGCTTGAACTGAATATCTCTGAAATTCATATCAGACATTACAGCAGATCATAACTTCAAAGCAAATTGAACGATTTCAAACTCAATAACGAGAGTAAAAATCCATTTTTCTCCATTCATCTGCATCCATAAAACAACCTCTTATCTAATGAATTACAAAACAAACAACCTCTGCTGTAGCAAGATAACAATACTTAACATTACTAGCAAGATAACAATACTTAACATTACTAACAATGTGCTTATGCTGGAAGTAAACAATCTTTTCACCGGTATGTCTTCTCTAGTTTAGGCCTAGCAATACAGACCTATTTCATGTAGAAAGATGTAGCCCTGGATAAGAGCAAGATACAAAAAGTGAGGAAGGGTGGAAGAGTCAGTGATCAATAATATTACTGACTGCAAGATAACTGAAGTCATTCATTTGACTTGGAGTGCATGGAGCACAAACAAAAGCCGTGAAAGTGATGACTGGCCAAGCCAATAAATGGACCAGACACTGCACTAGATTGTCCCGCCTTTTACATGTTTTATTTAGAAGGCTCATATTTATAAATTTGGCATTCTTCAGCTGCAGTGAATGAGGTAGGGTTAGAAGTATATGTGAATTAAACAAATTCATCATTTCATTTTTATCTGCATGTTACCAATGTAACAGAATTAATTTTCTTGTTTGACTGCTGAGATTTGTTTTTAGTGAAATCTCATGTAGAGCAAGAACAGAAGTTCAGATCACTTTCCTTACATCAAAGGTTTACTAGAATATTGTTTAACCCTGTTACATGACTTTCCAGTGATCAGCTATTATTTGAAGACTGGGGGCAAAGTCTAGTGTGGATAATTTACAATGGCATTCCAAATTAACAGAATCTTCTTTCAGTGGTAATTCAACATTATAAAACATTATTACTCAATACAATTTTGTACAGTTTATAAACTTTATATGCACAAATAAAGAAGAATAAAATATGAAATGTTTGCAGAGTAACGAGAAGAGAAAAAAAAAAAAGTTACACTAAGCAGAATTGAACCTGCCAGTGAAGTTCAATCTGAATCAGATAGGCACCACATTTACCCACCTGGCCACCAAACCTCTGTAAATAATGGCTAACTGAATAATGCCACTCTCAAAACCCACTGATCTTAGGCAGGAGAGCATGATGAACTGCACTACCATAAGGAGTGTGAGCCAAAGAAATTCAAACATGCAAGCTTCACAAACCTACCAGGGATATGTAAACGATCAACAAATGCTGTGCATTCAGAAATACGATGAGAATGGTTCGGCTAAATGAAATTAGCATCGTGGGTAAACTTGGATTTCACTTGGTATGGTCACTGGGCTAGAAATGTAAAATTTCTGTAAAGCTAGACTAGTTCAATCATCTTGCAATATGTTCTCCACTTATCATAATAACAAGTATTACAGAGCATGTTAAGAGGCTAATACAATCCTCGTAAGGTGGCTGATATACCAGTTACAAGTACATCTCATTTGATCAGAGTTGAATATTATTTAGAGAGTCCTAACATCTTTTCATCATAATCAGGAACATTCACCAAAATGAGGTAGGCTTAGAAGTATATGGGAATTAAACAAATGTATACTTTCATTCAATGACCTAATCTCCAACCTAACATTTGGAGCATTCAGTGAATACCTTGAACATTATTATGCTACGGAACTGTGAAGACTTATGTGGCCTAACATACTTGATATGAGAGTGTTTATGTTGAAGTGTGAAGACTTATGTGGCCTATCATACTTGATATGAGAGTGTTTATGTTATCAGGACACATCCATTTTCCATTTTGGCATCATATGGAATGAGGTCCTAGACTGGCAAGGACACATCGTTTGTGGCAATGTTTTAAGCACCATCAAAGAGATTGACATTATGCTGGATTTTGTCTCTCAAAAAGGTCTGTGACCAGCAAATATGATAGACAAAAGCAGGATAATGTGAAGCCAAACAAGATGAACAACATCTCTAATTTTGGAAATTAATGGAGAGTGACAGTGATTTCTGTATCATTACTCTGCTTTGTCTGCTCCATGTATACCTGCACAGGAGTTTGACAGAAATGTCTTGATATCTTCACCATGGTCTGTCTGCTGATATATGGCATCATAATTATCAATAGTGATGTGAGGATGCATTCTTTTCAAATGAGAATTCCTGTTGCTTCTGAGTGCAAAGCTTTTATCACAACCTGGACACTGATATGGTCGCTCATTTGTGTGAGTACGCAAGTGAATCTCAAGGTATGACCTTATGTTAAATGCTGCTGTACATATGTGGCATCTGAATTCTCTTTTGTCAAGGTGCAGTTTCTTATGCATTGCCAATTTGTTCTTCAGTTTGAATGCTTTATCACACTGGTCACACTGGTATCGTTTAACTGGATCATGACACACCATATGGAGCCTCTGGATCTGCTTTCTTTTGAATCTCATCTTGCACACAGGGCATTGGTAAGGCTTGGCAGTGCTGTGTGATACAGTATGTTTTCTAAGATTATCTTTTGTGTAAAAAGACATGTCACACAAGCGACATTGGAACTGTTTTTCACCATGATATAATTCATGACGGAACAATGAAGAACTGTGCCGAAACTTCCTGGAACAAAATCTACATTCAAATAAATTCTTATCATGTTCAACCCTAATGTGGGTTTCTAGACTAGATCGCCAACTGAATCTCCTGCCACAGTGATTGCAGAGGTATGCTCCACCAAACGAGTATTTGTGATGTGTTTTCTCAGGAATGATCAGGTCACTATTCGTAACTTGTTGCGACGAAGGTTTGGTGGTTTCGCAGACATTCACTGATTTGTTCTTTTCCACTGGCAAGTTGTCACTAGCAGCTGAGGAATGTGGTCTTTCATCAAGACTGCCATGTCGGGTTCTTAGATGTCTAAACAGTGTACAGGGCAATGAAAATCGAGATGGACAGAGGGCACAATATAGAGTAGAGCTGGTAGTATGATTCTCAAAGTGACGGATATATGTGGTTTCCATTGGAAAATTTTTGCCACACACATCACAAATTAATGATGTTTGCCCATCCTTACATCTATGCCATGCCATATGTTGCAAGTATTTGTACTCAAGACCAAATTTTTGAGAACATTTAGCACATTTATATCCTTCACATTGTGTCTCTGATATGTGGAGGGCCAAAGCTTTCAGTGACTCAAATCGACCACTGCATGCATGACAATACACAAAGTAATAACCTCCAAAATGGCAGGTATTTCTGTGTCTCCAATATGCTTTTGTGCTTCGAAATTCTATCTTGCACTCAGAACAATAACTCTGCTTTTGTTGATTTATATTTAAGAAAGTCCCGGCACCATCAGTCATCTCAGAATGTTGTCCTTCCTTTCTTTTCAAACTAGTAGCTGATGCCAATGACAAGTCAAACTTGTGTGTTTCTAGGTGGTCATATAAACGTCCAGGAAATACAAATTGAGCTTCACAAATATTGCAGCGCAGGGCAGGAAGTGTTGCATGATTTCCTGCATGAAGTTTATACTGGTGAACAGTGCCCATCCGTTTCCCACATAATTCACAATCCAGGTTCTCCAAGCCCCCCTCGTGTCCATGACCTGCCACATGTCTTAAGAAGGCATCTTCAAGAGCAAAAGATCTTCCACACTGTGAGCATTTAAACCCCTCACATTTTTGCACTTTTACATGAAGGGACAATGCATTCACAGAATCAAATACACCGTTACATTTGTGACACATAGCAGAGTACATGCCAAAAGAATGGCAGGAATGCATATGTGACTGATATCCTTTTGATGACTGAAACGTTTTCTTACAGGAACTACAGTGCCAAGCCTCTGACTTGTCA
The DNA here is from genome assembly GCA_033807755.1 of Ellobium chinense. Lineage (NCBI taxonomy): Eukaryota > Metazoa > Mollusca > Gastropoda > Ellobiida > Ellobiidae > Ellobium > Ellobium chinense. The sequence goes on along the minus strand of JAWQUT010000197.1, from coordinate 196,586 downwards.
TTAATGTCAACATCTACATGAGATTCAGGTGTGGAGTCACTACTTGAAGATCTCGTCATGGTGTTTGCTGCCAACATCTGTGCCGCACTTTCTTTTTCTTCATTAAATGTGACTGAATTGGTGGGAAGTGCATGACCATGTCTCAAATGGTGCTGAATACCAGACGGTGAAGCAAATGTTTTCAAACAAATCTTGCATGAAAAAGGAGTAAGTGTTGTATGTACTTCAGCTGCATGGCGCATGTACTTTGAACGAGAAGGGAAATGTTTCTTGCAAATTTCACATGTGAGGTCTGAGCCATTTCGAACTTTGTGCCAAGCCATATGCCTTAAATATGAACATTCAAGACCAAAACTTTTCTTACATCTTGGACATTGATGTCCATCACATTCACCTGTTTCTATGTGGTGGGACAACAAATCTATGGAATCAAATCGGCCATCACACCTGTGGCAGTGAACAGAATACATACTTGAAAAATCACTTGATGCCATACTAGAAACATGGTTCCTTGCAGAAGAAACTGCTGTCATCGCAGCCCTGAAATCATTCTGATCTGATACATCGAAACCTGTGACCTGTGATTCATCTACCAATCCATGCATATTTTCCTTATACCCATCGAGACTAGCAGAATTGTTAGAGACAAACTGTAGACCACTGTGGGCAATATGGTGACGAAGTGCTTGGACCTGGTCAAACTGTGTATGACAGACTGAGCACTGAAATTCCTTAGCGGAACATGGAAAATGCCCTGCACTGACATGAGTATTCAAAGATGTGATGTTTTTATACCTCTCCTTACAGACAGCACATCGGTACACACTCAGCTGTTCACCATGACTATCTTGCAGATGACTCAACAGCAGTAAGTTCTCATAAAATGCAGCATCGCACAGCCCACATTTATATGCTTTTGGTATGTCGTGGCTCTCTGTAATATGCATCACTAGCAAAGTAGAAGATCTGAATATTTTTGAACATACAGAACACTCATATGCATAGTTTTCATGACTTTGTCCGACATGACCTTTGAGGGGTTCAACAGCACTGAAAGTTTTATGGCAGGTACCACACTGATAAGGTTCTTTTACTGAAGGCATATTTTCACAAATCTTTTGGCACCTCTGCGACTGCACTAAGTGCAGCCGTAATTCACCTTCTGTGTCAAAGACTCCCCTACACTTAGCACAAGACTTCTCTATCCTCTCAGAAGAGGGGTAGGAACTGGAAGGCTGAACCAAGGCTGATGTTGATGACCAGAGGCCTGGCAAAAACCACTGTGGGTAAAAGCCAGTTGTATAGGAGGGGTGGTTGCTTCCACTGTGTTCTGTCTTGATCTCAGCTGATCCATATCCATCTGCTATGGTGGATAACAGCTCCTGCTTGATCCAGTTCTGTGTAAGGCTGCTTGAAGACATATCTTTTATGACATCAGTATTTTGCAGAGACCTGCAATTCACAGATGAAGCTCGTGAATGTTCTTGTATGCTAGAGGTTTCAATATCAATGTCAGCTTCATGATCCGAGTCTTCAACCTTCACAGAGTGGCAGTCCATTTTTCACTTTATGAAAGTAGCTTTTTAGACTCACTCATTAGGACCATCCCTCACTTGCTCACAAACTGCAAAGAGAAACATAAGAACAACAGGTGAGTGAACAGGAATAACAAAATACATAATCAGAGTTCAGTGGTCTCATGAACTCTGCCTTTAGAAAATGCGGGAGATAAAACTCCTAGTACTATAATTGCATCAAAAGCTATCTTGTTTTCCTGCTATATAACTAATCCAATATACTAAGAGAAAATATATCGTCATTAATTACTAAGTATTTCTTTCTGGGTGAAATACTGTAGATCTAGAGGTAAATATCAAATGTTCTCTTGCCAGTGATAATTCAAAATGTGTGAGTTCATTTTCTCCCAAAGTCGGTACCTGCTGTGTTGTGCAGTAAAGATGACACTGTATGATACTTTTGTAGTTTTGCTGTAAAAGTGAGCTTTCAATGATTTATGTATACACAGTATGTACAGTTGATAAAGGTTAAACTGCCACAAAGGATGTTCAAACTTCTGGTTTGCTTTTGTCAATGACCGCGCCTTATAATATAATGATTACAGGCTAAAGCAGTTTGTATCTGTGGAGTAAACGGGTCTCCTGCACTGTGAATTTGTTCTATTTCAATGAGGTCTTTTTCTGTTTGTATTTAAATCTATTCAGTTCACTGTAATTATCCCCATCACTTAATGATTCCCGGTGTTTTTTTTCCCCTGGACATCTCTGAACTTGTATTCTTCAATCCTTAGTTTTGTTTCCACATGTTGTCTGCCTTTCAGAAGGTGTTAAAGGCATCCATCTGTATCAGTTTACAGTACAGGGCTGCTGAGTGAATGATCTGAATAGGATTAGCATGGTTAAACAGGTACAAGCAGTGAAGTTGAAATTTTAATGAGGTGAAACCAAGTTAACACGTCTAATATTACCAGGACAGCATGCATAACTATCCTTAATAAAGTAAAGAGGGTGAAGTCAAGTTAGAGATAGAGAATGTTCATGATTCTAAAATTCCATGTATCACACTGATTACTACTGTAACAGCCATGGTGCAGAGCTTTAAGTTCTAGACATAGTAAAGTACAGAATAAAGACAGCGAAAACGATGTTTTGTCATAATACTACAACTTACTTCTACATGAGAAAACTTTTTGCTTCAAAAACATGATAGAAGGGATTTGCACTTAACGCTATTAAGTCTTGACTTAGAAAATGTCTTAGTTATTCAGTGCCCTTATTGAGGCATACATTCCTGTAAGGGAATGACTGAATTTTACCATAAATGAAAACTGAACCTGTTGTGTATACAATCCTCAAGTCAGTTAGTAAGGAGACCAAATAGAGTATGGAAACAGAGCTTCACAGAGGCATGTTCTTGGATCTTATCACAGAGAGACATGAGTAAGACATGGGTTTAAAATATATTTACAGAAAATCTGAAGTATCTGGCTTCCTCAAGAAAGGTCAAAATCTCAAAATCAAGTATAATTATAATAATAATATATCAATCTGAACATTTTAACTCCAGGGTGATGAGTGTATGGCTTTGCCCAAATATAAATTTTGGGTGAGGTAATTATTTGATCTTGACTGTAGATTAGTGTAAACTGGTATTCAATCTGACTTTGTGTTTCTAAAGGGCATCTCAGATAAATGCCCTGTACTTGCCATTAGGCTACATCGTGTTATTGTTACTAAATGGGCTCAAAAGTAAAAAAATTAAATTTTTTATTTTCATGTTCCATAAAGCAGGTATTTACAGACAGTACATGACATTGATACTATTATTGATCACATTCTTGAGATTGTCAGAAATATAATAAGAATTTATGACTGTTTTGATAACTGTTGAGCCTGTCAGGCTGGATTATTAATTAGAATATATTCTGATATATGTGTAACTGAAATTGCTCTTAATTACTGCTGGTGCGCTTTTTAGGAGTATCTAATCTTTTCTGTCTATTCAGTTAGGCAGCCGGCCAACAATTCTAATACTACTTCAGTTTATGAAAAATACATTCGTACATCATGTTTTTTGTGAGCATACTGGGAAACCATTCTCATTCTATTTTGTCAATGATGTAGGATTCTGAGGTGTCAATGATCTTTCCCCAAGGGAAGCAAATGTGCTCTTCATTTCTGAGATATTTCCACTGTGTTTTGGCTATTATCCTAAATAATTTGCACCAATGGAAATTTTGCTCATAAAGAAAGACATTATCTAAAATTGCCTCAACAGTGCTTGTAAGCATTAGCTCAGAGGCTCAGTGTAGGATTTCCTTGCAGACAGCTGTTTAATCCTGGCTTATGACTTCACAAATTTTCTCGTTCCTTTCAACTAGTTCTAGACAAGACTAGATGCTTAAACACATGTCTACACTGATAGCGATATGTCTGATCGAAGCTCTTTTGCTGACCACTGAGAATGGAGGTAAATATATGTCTAGATTTATGTTCTTCAAAACTGCCAAAAACAACAAACTGGTCCAGAAAAATCCACAAATCGGACAGCTATATTGCCTGCCTGAAAAGTTGATGATCAATTTAGCAGTTTTCCGCCTTCTCAAACAGGAAAATGTGTGCTCTTGACATGATAACAATGAGGGTATTTATATGACTGAACTTGTGCACCTACAAGTGGCTACAATGTAGCCAATATGGACTTTTACCTTACAGCGTGGATGATTTTTTCCTCAATATTTCGTGCTAAGAGATAAAAGTGTGAAAAGTTGTTGTGAAACACTCTTAAAAACCTCCAGATTATGAAAAAATATGATACTAGATTCACAGTCTTTATAGCTCAAGCTGTGCTGTAATCTAGTTAGCTGTTAGCAATTAATTAAAGCTGAGATTTCTCAGAAATAAGATGAAGTGGATCTAAACAAAAAAAAAAAAAAAAGCNAAAAAAAAAAAAAAAAAAAAGCGAATTTTGTGAGGGGAAACTCCTTTTGCTTCCAGTGGAAAGAAAAATGACATTCTTCCCTACTTTCCACTACACTGTAGATTTCCTGGCAGGTTTTCAAACTGTACTGTATATTACAGTTTTACTTGTAAACAATGGATGCTTCCTGGCACCGCTAGAAATAGACCAAAATTTAACACTATGCGGTCATGGACACCTGGTATGTCTGACCACATCCCATGAGTAATAAGCTGTGTCAAGATGCTGATTGCATAGCTTATCACTCACTACTCACTGATTGCTATAGTCACATCAGACACACAAAGTATTCCCTAACCGCATAGAATAAAATTTTGTTCTATTTACAGTGACACCAGTAAGCATCCATTGTTGCAAGTTTCATGATCCAAGCATTATACTTTTGTCACATCAAAGCTGTAAGGAAGCTCAGACAATGAAACCAGGGTTGAGTGGAACTCAGTGCATATGTTCAAATTAAGTTCCAGAACTTAATTCCGGCTTCATGAACAGAACGAACAGTTTCCTTGTTTTCTTGTGAACGTGATCGTGAACAGAGTTTGTGATTTTTTGTGAATGGATCAGAACTTAGTTCCTTTTCAAATCTGCTCAAATTCCATTCACACATCAGTGACCAGGGTCTGTTTTTTTGAACTTTTGTCAGCAATTACTGCACTCGCCGCACTGCGATCACCAACTACATTCGATCTGTCAGTTTCAATGGTCATTTTTCGAATCAGCAATATCAGTTTGTACTCCTGCCCTTGTATCAGTTTTATGGTGTCAGGTAAATAAAGCCATCCAGGCAAAGCTGCTGTTGCCTGTCATCATTACACAAGGAAATGTGGCGTGTCCCCTTACTGATAAAGACGTGATGACACCTGGTATCCAGGACTGCGTCACGGGGCTCAACTACCTCAAGTCCATCTCTAATGAAACAATGCCCATTGAGAGGTTTGTATTATGAGTGGTGACTTACAGCTAAACACTAATCTGAAAGCCATAAAAAAATGTTTAAAAGCGAGATTACATACGGCTCACTGGATAACATAGATGGGCAGGTGAAAAGGGTGGAGGAACTAAAGAACTAGGGGTGGGATATGATACACACGAAGAGAACAGAGAGTGGCAATGGGTTAGGTAGACGGCGTACTGGTTTTCATACACAACGTCATCACCTTGTATGCACTTCCCTTTGATGGAGTCTACATAGCTGTTCTTTACCATTTAAAACATTGCTGCAATTACAATTGCAACAATTTTCAGCTATACTTAAAACTTACTGTATCTCTTAGTAATGCAGAATCAAGGATCCTTTAAAAAATACCTGTCTGGCACCAACCAGAACCATGCAACAGAATACATCAACTTTAAGAATAATAAAAACCAGGATTTTTTCTAACAATGGTGACTCTTGTCCAAAATTATGACTTACGCCAGCCTTATGATCTCAAATACATCACAATCTTGATTTTTCTTAGCTGGTTCCTTGCAATCGTAAATAAATTCTCACATTTATACGAAATTGTAAGGTTGTATGTGTACATGTAGTTTCTCCAGTTTCTCTCTACTTGCAGTGAAATCTGGAGGGGGGAAGGCAAATTTTCTGTTTTTATGACCCACCCTGTGCTAAGATGTAGTTATTATTGGCAGGTGACAGTTCATAGTAACTTTTGCGCCTATGCTAATGAATCTCAAATTTTTTTTTTTATCTATCAAGGAAGTGATAAAGGTATCATGTTCTTCATCACTAAGTAACAGTTACATATATGCAGCAAAATCTTGCACTCCTGAGACTGAACTTTTCCATGGGAAAACTCACACATAAAGTAACATTCATTAAACATCAATATCCTTGTTTCCTGCTGTGAAATCAGCTATCTCGGAAACACATACTACTTTCAGCAATAAATGGAACAGAGCGGAGATTGACACTAAGTTCCTCAGAATAATGTGGAACAGGATGAACAGATGAACGGAGTGGAATTTGATAGTCTTGGCTGAATGGGGAACAGTACGCAGTTCCCCATTTTTCATGAATGTGTCCAACCCTGAATGAAACATCTGCACAGGCCTAGCTGTTTGTCTAAGTATATCAAAATTGGGTTTTTATTTCCCAAAGATATTCTTGAGTCTCTAGGAGGTCAGAAATGTTTTTTGAAATGTAAGGGTCCGTTACATGTAAGATTTCTAAGACATAAATACGCTAGTCTAGTCTAGGTCTAGACCTAGATCTGGTCATAAGATGAGACAATGGCAATGTCTAAGGACAGCACCGCAACGATAAAGATACAGTTCATTTAGTCATAGACAAACCATGGACTATATCGATATTTCGACTAAATCGGTGCCATTATCAGCAGAAAGCCGAAACAATTGACCAGGCCTGAGAATTGGATCACAACCAAACAAACAAAAACTAGGGACAGGGACTAGGTCTAGACTAGTCTAGACTATAGGTCTAAGACTAGATCTAGTCTAGTTCTAGACATCTAGTGTACGTTTTCCAATGCAAAACTTTTGTTTTTTCTGCGGAGGGTAATTAGATGACATTTTGTCCACTGTCCCCTGAATTTTAACAATAGACTAAGCTTTTCCTATACCCTACGAAAGCCCCATTATCCTCTACCGTAGGAAAGGTCCTTACGAGTGGTAACACTGTGCGGCAAGTGCATCAATCTCTGAGGTAACTATGGAATGTAGCAGAGGTGTGCAGATAATATAAGCACTGTTTTATTTGTATAGTAATAAGCTGATTGCATTAATAAATGTTTATACCTTGCTTTTCGAACACACTTCGTATTTGGGCCATGGAACATCAGCTCGATGTAATCTGCTCCACGATTTGGGAGTCTTCGTTAATGAGCTGCCGAGCAGGGCCGGGTTGCCAGACTTTTTTACCAACGGGAGCCAAAGCATTCATGTAAAAGATCAAAGAAAGCCTAATCCGGAAAAAGACCGAATAGTCCAGTGGCCATATCCATAATTCTTACATTCGTTAACGCAATGTGGAAAGCTCCCTAAACGCCTACGTTGACTAAAAAAAATATAAAGAATTAGTCTAGATACATTTTCCATCTCAAATACTTTTAAAATGCACCAGCAGAAAGAAAGGGAACATAACTCATCTTCTGAATACATACTCTATACGTATGGCCACAGAAGATATAATTATTTATGACATTATGGCAAAAGAGAGTTACCATGAATTGTTCAGAGATTGGATCTCCTTGGACACCATAGTATCGACAACCTTTTCACAATATTTCAGGGCAGGATAAGGAACGATTGTTAAATGGGAACACGTTTTGGGGTCGTTCTCTGATTCGTATTCATCATGTCAACCATGACAGAGGCCTGATCACTTGAAATATCACACAGTTTGAATGCAATAGATAATAAGTGGGGTTTTTGTCGTCCAAATGCATCTGCAGAGGAACGAGAGAAAAAATATTTAGAAGTATACTGAATACTAAAGCAAGCCGTATAAAGTTTATCATCCCTTAAGCTGTACCCAAATACTCTTGTTACAATTCTTTTATCACAAAGTTTTCAATTCTTACATTATAGACTAGGACCCGCAGGTAATGGCATCGTTTCTTCAAATAATTTTACATTTTTTTTTGTACATCAATGCCAAAATAAAATCCTTTGGAGCAAAAATAAAAACAAACATTATTATTTTGTCGGAGCTAAAGATTTTTCTAAAAGACCCCAAAATCTTGTATTTGACCCCAAAAGCGCCAAATCTGGCAATCTTGAGTTGGGTCTGTCTATCGACCTGTCGATAATAAATTTCGATACTAGCTAGTCGATATTGTCATTTTAATTCTCTTTTTTTTTTAACGAATTTAGGCTAGCTTGAAACAAAGATAGTCGAGAGCTGAGACAGAATACAGGCAGCCCCCTGGGAACGAATTCGCTGCGGTAAACAAGCCCGCTGGGAGATTTATCAATTCGAAAATTAGGGTTAGGTAGTTAGAGTCCTTGGGGCCCTAAGTGGGTGGGAGAGTGAGTGGTGAAGTCAGTACATTTCTTTGATTTCTTTCTCTCACCCTCCCCTCCCCTCTTTTCAGGGTTTCAAAATACTACTTTTTTAAGTAGTTGATTAACTACAAGTTACTTGATCACCAAAGTAATTTCACTACTCTAAAACTACTTTATATAATTTAGTATTTTCTATATTTTCTACTTTACCACTACTTTTCAAAACGTACTCACTGCTTTTTTCACTACTTTTATCAGCTTGTATAATACATGATTATGACAAACAAAAGAAAAAAAAGACTGATTCACATAGTTAATTAAAACATTTATTCATTAAAGAGATAGAAAGGGAAAAATTAATAATAAACATCAGCTGTTGTTGTATTTTAGAACGACTCAAAAGGGGCCTTGCCGACGGGGCCATTGAAAGGCGACCGGCCGGTCGTGCTCAAGAAAAAAACAAATTGAAACACAGCGGACCCAAAAAAAAATTGATGAAAAAAAGTAGCGTGAGTAGGCCTACTCACTAATTTTTTCTACTTTTACTACCGGTACAACTACTTTTTTAGGGCTGGTATTCGCTACGCTAAAAACTACCAATTTATGTTAAAAGGTACTCACTACTTTTTCTCTACATATTCGCTACACAACCTTGCACCCTTCCTATCTACCGTCTCTTTTCCTCTCATATTTTCTGGTTCTCCAGTCTCCAGCAAACACCCTGAACAAGATCCAACAGACCAATGCCGTATCCCTCATTTCCCTATTGACCAGTCCGAATGGTAAAATCCACTCCTAGCAATATTTCGGTACACATTACAATTTCAACGTTTGGCCTTGGTAGCTGCGACTGACCTTCCACGAGTTATTTGAGAACTTGCGCATCATCGACGGGATCTCCTACTGTCGGAAGGATTACATTAATCTGCATACGGAATACTATTAAGCATGCAATTAGCACCGATGCACTAATGTAATGTTTACGATGGTAAGAGATCCCATCGTTAATGCGCAAGGTTATTTTTGTACTGATACGCTAGCACTGAAGATAATAAATAACAAGATGAGACACTCGGCCTATAACGTATAACTCGTCCACACTACTCCACACCACCACGTAGCGCCATGAAGTGAAGAGAAGGCAAACACGGCTCTCACATGATATTTTATACGGTGGTGTATCGGTTCCAACTCAAAACTAAATCATAGTCTATAGTTCATTTGGTTTCAAAAGTGAAAAATGCAGAAAGGTCGGAAGCTTTTACTTTATAACCTACTTTAGATCTTGCCCGCGGAACTCCACAGGACTAGGTCCGATAGCTGCCTATAGCTTAATCTTGGACAAGTTAAAGATGGACGTGCACATTTGTGCATACCAACAGCCGAGGGTAGTGATCATCTCTATATCTGTAAAAATAACCTTCCTGTCAATTTTGAACCCCATTTAATCTTGTATGAAGGAGAGGAAAATACGAGGGATCTTTTTATTGCTTAGTCTTAATTTTGTGGTATTGCACACATTTCTTAGGTTTCAAAAAAAAAAAAAAATGCTCGCTCCAGATCTTGATGATATTCTTTCCTATGTCAAAGGAGCAAGTACCCTAAGCACAGTGCTTTTTCCTTGGCTTAGTTGAGCAAACTTCTAATATAGGTTACGCCTAGTGATCTAATTACTGTAATAGTCGACATCAAATATAGCCGTGCTGATCTGACCTTTCACTCAGGCATGAAGATAAAAGCCATAGCAGCCTCCATTTGAGATGGCGTAGCTAAACATAAATCTTTCAGGACTTTGGTCCAGCTAAGAAGCATTCTGAAATGCTCTGTTGGAGTTTTATTTTCTGCTCCAGTTGTACACTTAGATTTAGGATTTAAATCCAGGTCTTCACTAAAAACCACTGATTTCTCAGCCTCTGTGAATACTGCGATTAGTTATGAAGTCGGAACTTTAGACTAGCTTCTTTTAGAAACAAAGGAGAGAGAAAAAAAAGGTAAAGATCTAGAGGGAATTGAAAACAAAACAAAACAAAACAAAACAGCACTTCAGTAACAAGAGTAGGAGGACGTCAGTATCGTGATGTATTTGTCACAGAGGAAGTCAAGCTTGTGATGGAGTTGTGACAGAACACAGCAGATATGCCAAAGTAGAAGTTCAGTATTCGGGCCTTAACATTATACCAAAAGCATAGAGACGAGCAAGTCTGTAATGTGCAGACATCATGACCATATCTGCAACACAGCCTACCTGAAATATTATGTGATGGAAAAGAATGAATGTCTTTTTTTTTTTTCTATCTGCCTGCTCGTGTGTTCCTTGTATTTCCAGAGCTATGCCAATTAATTTAAGGAATAGAAAGATGGTTGTGGCAGGAGGGGGAGGGGGGCTGGGAGTACGGGACGAGAGATGAGTCCTTTACGTGTGGCATGCCTTGGCAAACATTTTCATTGGCATTAAAGATAATGTAACGGTCTTTGTTGATATTAGGCCCTAATACATAAAATTAAATAATATGTCGAAGTCGTAAACTGATTTTAGACTGTGCTGACTTCAGCAGACAGCATCTAATATTATCAGATTTTCCTGAGTAAATTTAGTGTATCATTATGAAATAAGATCAAAAATGAATACATTATTAGAGTTGGCCAGTAAAAATCATCTGGCTGATTTACCTTTAGACTACCTGGTTTGTGGGTAAGGCCAAGCCTATAGAGGTCAAGACTAACCTGTTTATTGACCCTCCGTTAGAGATCGCCAAAACTAAGCCGTGGACACTTTAATAAAGGTTGCCCGCTTAGAGTGTTTCGTCTTGTTATTAAAACATATTTATTAAAAACCCTTCGCATGGACAGTCATATACAGCCTTTGTGCGAGGCTCTTAGTACTCACATTAGCAGATATTTGAAACTATCGACGAAGTCATTATTATACTGTCTGATGTGCATGGGCGAAAAAAAAACCAAAACGATAAATTATTTTTTTTCAGAGTGTATTGGTGGATTGGATTTTGGCACAGTTAAATTTCTTCTGCTTCTTCTCCTTCTTCTAGTACAGCTAAGTTTGCGATCAATGACAGACTCTGCATTTAGCGGCGGTGAAAAAGGCGGAAATCCTCAACCCCAACCCCTACCACAATGTCCTAAAAAAGCCATCTCCGTAAAGAGTACGTTGTGTGAGTCGATCTTCCTTGACCCCATGGTTCTTTTCATGGAACATTCACTCGTTATGGTTCCTTACGAAAAAAAAAAAGGGGGGGGGGGGGGNGGGTTAAAAACTGATTCGGTACAGAGTCAGCAATGGAAAACGAGTCTATCTAATGTTCGATCAAAGGTACTAGACCCAATGTGAAACCAATCGGGTGGGTCGATGTTTTATCTGCAAACATCTCGATACTGCTCACCTTCGGTAGTACTTCGATCCTCTATGATAGTTTCCCGGGAACTCCATTAGGAACGCAGCTCGAAAAGGTCAGCGCGTGTTGCGTACGATGAAGTGCTCGTTGCGTCACCCAACATGCACATGAGAGAAAGTCCTGGATGCCTTAGTCTAAGACATAGAGTCAGGGCCGTAACAACCCGTCCTCTCCCGCCCCCGCCCCCGCCCCGTATGACCATCTCTTAGAGCCCCCATTCTCTTCTCTCCCCCCCTTCCCCTCCGCCTCCAACCTTCCCTTACAATGGAACGATAGAGTATCAGGCTCTCTATTTGTGTAATGTTTTTATACGAGTGACCACACATGGATTTGAATAACATATCTATGGACGACTGCAGGATGCGAGGAGAGAGGAACCTAAACGTGTGCTATGGACGTGTGGGCGACCACTGAATCTAGGTCAAAGCGTAATCTAAGGGGAGGGGAGCAGAGGGCATGCTCCCCAGTAATCCCCAGCAAATTTAAGACAAAGATGGAGCAAAAGGAGCCTATATGAAATTTATCATCATACAGTAATTTAAATGGTATTTCATGATCTTTAAAATAATCTAACGATGTCTTCTTCAGGAAGTTTTCAGCAACAAGAACAAAAAAAAGTAGGAAGCAAAAGAAGCAAAATTGAGCCATGTCTAGTTGCAGTTTGGTGAACATTTTTATTGTGATTTGATCATATCTGTAACAGCAACGATATCTAACAACAGAACAAAAAAAAAAAAAAA
>JAWQUT010000197.1:155624-183968 GCA_033807755.1 Ellobium chinense | reverse complement strand
AAAAAAAAAAGTCTCTATAACAATGTAAATCGTCAAATCGGACATTTCATATTCTGGCAAGATTTTGTTAACCATCGCTGCCTGAGTTACCTTCATTGGTATAGTTTGGATGGCAGTAGGCCTATGTTTAGAAAATGATGAATATATTACCTGCAAAATAATGAAAAAATTCAAATCTGTGTTCCCTTTTATATCCCTCTCCTCAAAAAAAAAAAAAAAATGTCATCTGTGTGTCACATGAAATGCTGTCTTTCGCTCCCTCCTTCTCACCCTATGTCTCTCTAACTCTTCCTCCTTTTCCCTTCTTCCCCCTCTCTTCCTCTTCTCCTCTCCCTCCTCTTCCTTTCTTTCCTCTTTAGCCTGTTTTCCTCCACTCTTCATCGGGTCTCCCGATTCGCTCCCCCCCCCCCTTTTTGCAGGAATTGCAGTGTGCTAATTACGGCCCTGCATTTATGCCTGTTTCTAGTGTTACTTCACCTAGTCAGCAACAGAAGACTGAGATCGTAGTACCGTAGTCAGCGAAGATAGTTACGCGTGCGCTAAGTCTACTAAGCAGACGCGGTCATAGTTTCATAGTTGGTGAACGTACTGTAGGCCCCTTTACGGTTGGCAATTAGGTATTTTCAGTTCCATCACGTGACCTAGGAAATCTTGCTCACACGTTGGTTTGTTTACATGCTCTGCTCACGTATGATTACTCGTCATCTATCAAAATATCCTAGCAATCCCTAGATCACGTGGTGTAAATGACCCGTCTGAAAATACTTCATTCACACGAAGACCTTCATCTATTGATTTTCTGTTTAACTCTCAAGGTCAGGGTTTTTCCTGCCTGTCATATTTAGTGACTTATTTTATAGATACATTTCCCACTAATTTCCGCAGCACCTCTCACCAAATGGGCCCGACAGGGCTGACGATCGGAAGGATGAACGATGGCATAGGGTGATGAGCTGTACGCGAGGCCAAGAGCTGAGTGCTGACCGTTATCCAACATCGCTTGCGCGCACGCACGCGCACACACACACACACACACACACACACACACACACACACACAGACACACACACACACACACACACACACACACACACACACACACACACACACACACACGCACACATCATCCGTTGTTTTCGGGCAATTCGCAACTTTATCAATAGGCCTATCAGTGCAAATTTACCGCATTTTCCACTTGTGATAGACAGTCGCCTCGGCGCTCGACCTATTTCCGTTAGTTTACAGCAAAATAGCAAACAGAATGTTTTAACGGGTGACAAATGAAGCGTTAGTGACCAACGCACATGAAGCGAGCGCGAAAAGTTCCGTCCAAAAAAATGTTCCGTGCATTAATTCAGTACTTAAAATATCGTACTCTGATCACAATAACGGAGATATGAATTTTCGGATCAAAAGTGATCCTTTGTCGGGTAAGCACATTTTAAGTATTATGCATGGGAATAAGTGAGGAAGAAGAGACGTAGGGTAAATGGGCCTACAGTCATTCCCAAAGATTTAAGTAGGCCTACTGTATAAGAAAACGTGAGTAAGCTAAAAGTAGATATCGTAAGTAGTACAATAAAAAGACCAGTAGAGTAGGACTATGACTAATGCAGTACCGTCATGGGCAAGACAGAAGGGGAGACAGGAAATATTCTGGATAACATGTATAGAGAAAAAGACTAGAACCTGGGCAAGCACTAAAGAAGTCAGTAAGAAGAGACTTATAAACGGCAGCTTTGGAGTAGAAACAGAGTAAAAATGTGCAAATATGACAAGTAGAAAATGGGACAACATGAAAGGGGTTGGGGCGGGGAGAAGACCCGGCCTACAGGGGTAACAAAGTTTGAAGCAGAGTGGGCAGGAACCTGCTTGGGATACAAGACATAAATTACATGGGTGGAGGANGGGGGGGGGGGGGGGGGGGGGGTTGGAAGAGAGATGGTAAGCTTAGAAAGAGGGGTGTGGTGAATGAAGGACATGAGATGGAATCTGAAAAAAAAGGAGCACAGGGTGTGAATATGGTTTAATATCTGCATGCAGTTTCAAGTGCATGCCTTCTGCCTTTTCTTGTGTATTTCATTAAATATATTTCATCCAGTGCAATTATATCTAGACCGAGAAGACTAGAGACATCAGCACAGTGGAGTGGATCCTTTTGGTTTCAGTGGTTTGCACCTGGGTTTGTTTCGTGTAGCTCACGACAGCATAAAATAGTGGAGTGGGATATTTCAAAATATGAACTGGAACTTGTCTGGTCCTTACAAGCATTTTAGGCCTAAGCATCAGCTTTCTAGTTCTAGTCCCCTGTTTGTATACTTCTGAGGGCTGTCAAAGGGCAAGGCTCGTTTGGTCGACTACCACCGTTCGTAAAATTGCTAGTCGCTTTTGCAGATTGTGTTTATGGAGAATGAAAAAGCTGTTTCAGTCTTTTCATAGGGTATGCACTATGAGTGTGAGTGAGTGTTATGATGACTGGTTAGGTCTATTATGCATCATATAGACGATAGACTAGTACATGTATTATAGGCCTAATTATAATCGTTATCGAACTCAGTAGCTGCCAAACGCTCTGTCTTGACTAATGCAACCATGCCAAATTACCTGTTACCATCGCATATTGTGTTTTCCTGACTGCCCAATTTGCGCTGTAAATTTCAGAGTCCCCTCTAAAATAGCCTAAAAAAACTAGATCTAGACTAGATTACATTGAATCTGCACTGATCTCAATTCTCCGTCTTTCATGCACTCCATATTGGGTGGTTGAATATCACTTCTCTAACAATTCACTGGAAAATATGATGAAAAATATGACATCAGAAGCAATATAGTGTCCAAATTCAATAATGAAAATTGTGTTTGTTTTAAATTCCATTCCCACAGAGCTGAAGTTCTTGAATTTAAAAGTTTGTCATCTGAAAGTTTGCTATTTTCTTGGGATTGTGATGTCTTTTAAGGTCAGTACTATTGACTTTTCTGTTGCATGTGGATCTAGGCCTATCTTGTAGCCTGATGACTTTGAGCTCACAGCTCAGTATTTTCAAAGAAAATGTTCTAATATTATTAGTCAAACTAAAAGAAATAATAAATAATTCAACTGTCTTTCAGAGCACAAAAGAGATGCCAGACAAGATTTAAGGACTGAAGGACTGAAAAACATTGCAACAATTACTGCTGTCCAAATTGGCATCTTTTGTCTGCCACTGGAAAATGGCAAAGTCAATCCAAATGCTAGATCTAACACAAATAAGAATATGGTTGAAGTGTTAAGGTGTAAGACAGTGTCAAATTTTTGTTTAAACATCAGTAATCTAGGCTTTTGATCTCCATCACAAAGTAGGAAAATCATATGACTATGAGAATCGTACATTGGTCTAAGTACTCTAAGGAAGGTTACCACTGAAAACAATGGTGCCTTCCTGAAATGTGGTAAGGAACTCGTGGTACAAAAACCAAATAGTTCCATAGTACTTAATAGTGGCCTAACAATTGGGAAAGCCACCTTGGCAGTTGATTGGAGAGATGTCTGGGGGATTAGCTGACAGCAAATTGTACATAGTTTGGAAACCCTGATTTCAGTGAGATCAAAGTTGACCAACATTTGGTCATAAGTGAGCAATTACTTCACATGATTCACACTATATTGATAAACAAAGCTTGCAGGAACAAAATACATATTGTCCAGAGACCGGACTTCGCTAATGTTTCGGGAAATACCGGACCTAATGAAACTAGACTGTTTTGTTTACCATCTCGATTCATAGAACACTATTTATATTGGAGCCTTTCACTCTACCTGAGAAAACTTAAAATCACTCCAAAAATCATAACCCCCCACGCCCCCCCCCCCNCCCCCCCCCCCCTATTTTTAAAACGAGAATGGGAATATCTCCTCCAACTTTCTGGAGAAAACACTGATTGCCCAGGTCAGTAGTCACAATGTGCAGGAATGATTCCTGCAGTCCACAGTGTACACTCATCAACATTATGTAGAGCAAAATCCTTGGACTGTCACCAAAGTACGTCCTTTATGGCCAGTGTGCAATTAGGATTTTCTGTCTTGCAAAAATCCCTAGAAGATGAATAAATTCTTATTCAGTCGCTGTGAATAAATTTGGAGTCTGATCTTGTCTAAATTAAATCAAATGAGGCGGGGACTCTGCTTAAGAAGTGTGGTCCTGACTAATTTTGGATATTTTAAAAGTATCAGTAGGGGTTATTCTTGTCAAGTCTACAAAAGTGAAGAATATAGTTATATCAGTGACCACATAAGTTGTGATGGTGGCACTGGTTTTTGACAATCTTAGATCACACATATGACTGAAAAAAGCATGTTTTCTTACCTGCCTACCATGAAAATTCAGAAAAACAACCACTACAGTCACATCACAAATTCAATTTGATATGATCTTTCTTTATGAGTGTGTATTTTATTTTTCCTTTGCAGTTGATAAGAGCAAGTACCTCAAGTCCTGATGGTCTCACCCCTGATGGTCTCACCATTATTAAGATGTGTTAAGATTGTTCATTTCTGAAGTGCAGAAGCCATGGATCATTCTCCAGTGAAAGTAGAGGTGTGTGACCAGCAGGTGACAGTCAGTAAATCTGCTTCACCAAAATCTTGTTCAGAGATCTCAGCTGGTCTCATGAATGAGGCTGACACATGTCCAGATAAGGACACCGTGTCCACAAGCTCCTCATCCAGTGCTGGACAAAGAAGAACCTTAAAGGAATCATCACTTTCCCTTCTTAATGACCCAACCACTGTTGAGAGCAAGACTCAGGAAACTATAATGGAAGACATGCTCTCAGCTGTTACACGAACAACCAGGCGCAAGCCTAGCACCCGATACATGAACTCAGCATCTTCATCTTCACTTATTTCTGGATCAAAGTCTGCTTTAAGGGCAAACAGTCATCGCTGTGAATGTGGGGGTTGCTTTGACACAGACTTGGAGTTACAACTTCACATATACAGATCAAATATGTGCAAACAAATTTGTGAAAACATAGGTTCGCCGCCAGAGCCTTTTCAGTGTGGTGTATGTCACAAGACATTCAGTTCCCTGGTAACTCTTGGGCATCACGTTCAGGCTCATCTGAAAAATCATGGCTACGAATGTTTTATGTGTGGATATCATTTCACTACTTCTACCTTATTAGTGCAGCATACAGTGTTGCAGCATGACATCCCAAAAGCATTCAAATGTGGGCTTTGTGATGCTGCATTTTATGAGAACTTACTGCTGTTGAGTCACCTGCAAGATAGTCATGATGAACAGCTGAGGGTGTACAGTTGTGCTGTATGTAAGGAGAGGTTTATAGACATTACATCTTTGAATTCTCATATAAACTCATGCCAGCTACCACGCTCAGCTGCCAAGGAATTTCAGTGCTCAGTTTGTCAGACACAGTTTGACCAGGTCCAAGCCCTGCATGACCATGTCTCTCACCATGGTTGGCTGTCCACTCTTAACAAATCTCTTACAGCAGGTAAAGATTCAGAGGAAAGACAAGAGCGAACAGATAGTCCTTCATCTGATCTTGATCTCACTGTCAGATTTGAAGAAGGATCCGAAGGCATTTCAGAAGAAGGTAGCAATCACACATCTTCAAAGAGCCAGAGCCAGAATGTGGATAGTGTTAACTCTCTTATAAATGTTCCAAACACATTCCACTCAGGCAAAATATACTCGGTAGACTGTGAAAAATGCAGAGTCACCTTTAACTCTTTTAGAGATTTGATGCTGCACTTAGAGGAGAGACAGTGTCAAGGTTTTAGATGTTTGCGATGTCCACAACGTTTTGGATTGGAAGCTCAGCTTTTGGAGCACCGGGCGAGTCATGTGGTCAGAGATGGGCAGGAGATCTTAACTTGTGAAATATGTTCAAAACAGTTTTCTTCAGTCAGTTCCTTTTTGGGTCACACTGCTAAACATACTGAGCACACTCCCTTGCGTTGCTGTGTTTGTGGAACATGCTTTGGGCTTCCTGCTGCACTCTTCCTGCATCTGAAGATGAAACACAACATAAGTATTGGCCCTGTTAACTTTACTTCTACGGTGATGTTTGCAGGGGATGAGTCCCAGTATAATTCTAATTTACACATAGCAAAGCAGCATGAGCCCAAGTCCCATGGAGATGGTGATAGGCTGTGTGTTAAGATGGAAGATGAAGAGTTCATGGATGACACCCCAAGCCTAAGAGTGCGGTTTCCATCGGATACAGATCAGGGGAATCCTGATGTGGAAGAGGAAGTATCAAGTGATGACCCTTCTGCTGCAGAGAGGTCTGACAACATTTACTGCAAGGAGTGTGATAAAGTGTTTGAAACACCCAGACTGTGTGTTTCGCATATGAATTCATGTCACCCAGCTGGCATGTACTCAGTTCACTGTGCTAAATGTGATGGCACATTTGATTCTTTGAATGCACTTTCTCTCCACATAACAGATGACAAGTGTGAAGGCTATAAATGTTCACGGTGTTCACAGTCATTTGGTCTTGAGTGTTCATTACTGAAACACATTGCCAGTCATAGTATCCGGGATGGGTTGAAGGACTTAACTTGTGAAGTTTGCAGTAAGAAATTTCCCACAAATAAGAAGTACATTCGTCATGCAGAAGTTCATACAACACTCACACCTATGTGTTGTGGCATCTGTAAAAAGTACTATGGATTACCTAAAACTCTCTTCAAACATTTGAAAACTCATGAAACCCGAAAGAGGAAGTCAGCTCACTCAAATTCTGGTCTTGCTGGCACTGGCACACTCATTAGAACCAGTAAAAGTTCAGATTCAGTTACAGATATTAAGAAACAAAGTAAGCGGCTGAACTTGCGTCATCGCAGGTCTGTTAGGCATCTAGGTGAGCTGAATGCCGATGTGGAAAATGTTAGCATGGATGATGATAGCAATGTGAACTCTCAGACTTATGTAAATAAAGAGAGCAGGTGTGTAGAAGGTGGGAGTAAGAGCAACAGCATTTTGAACTTGACTTCCAGATCACCTAGGGGACGGAAGAAATTGTGCAGAGGTGATGGAGAGAAAGGTATGAAACTGAAAGATGGTGTGCCAGACATGGATATACCAAGGACATTGGAGAGCACTGAAAGTGAGAATAGTGTTGCTTCTTTACCATCACTTGTGTCACTTGTTAACTCTGGTCAGTCTTTTGGCCTGTACTCAGTGCACTGTCATAAGTGTAACGACTTATTTGATACTGTTGATGCCCTCTCCCTCCATGTAACAGAAAGGAAATGTGAGGGGCATAAATGTTCCCAGTGCTCACAATCATTTGGCCTAGAGCATCTGTATTTGAAACACTTGGCAGCACACAGAATGAGAGATGGATTGAAGGACCTAACTTGTGAGGTGTGCAGTAAAAGTTTTCCCACCAGGCAAACATACATACGCCACGCTGAAGTACATACAACTCTTACTCCTTTGCATTGCTGTTTATGTGAGAAGCGTTACAGGATCCCGGACAACCTGTATAAACATTTGAAAACCCATAACAGCTTTGGTAAGAAGTTTGCTGCATCATCATTTGGAAGTTTCCATGGCAAGAAGATAGGTATAGCATCTTCTGATAGTGGAACAGGGAGTGGTTTGGAGTCAGCATCTATGAACCCTGATTCAGATAGCTTCAGCTCCAGAGAAACAGTTAATATGTCTTCACCATCTTACTCTGACAACTATCAGAAGCGAAGAAAAGGCAAGAGAAATGTGGTGAAGCAAGAAGTTGGAAATTTTTCAGTGAATGAAAGTAGCAAGGATTCTGTCAAAGAACCTTTCCAGTGTCCCATTTGTTACAAGGAGTTCACAGTCAAGAGATACTTTCAAGAACACAAAAGTCGTCATTTTAAAAATCATCTTTGTAACATCTGTGGTGCAACTTTCTCCAAGAGATATTTTTTGAACCAGCACATTGAAGTGGTGCATGAAAAGAAAGATTATAAGTGTAAGACATGTGGAAAGGGTTTTAGACATGCAAGCTCTTTGGTGAGACATGGAATGATGCACACTGGGGAGAAGCCAGAGCAGTGTCCTGTCTGTGAGTTGCGATTTCACAGCAAGACAGAGGTTAGGTCACACATGCATGTACACCGACAGGACAGGCCATATCAGTGTCCCATCTGCAAGATGAGGTTGAAGAGAAAGCAGACTCTGAGAATTCATATGGTCACTCACCAGCCAGAGTCTCGCCACCAGTGTTTCCAATGTGGTCTGGCATTTAAGACAAAAGATCGCTTGGCAAAGCACTTGAAACTGCACCTGAACAAAAGAGAATTCAAGTGCAATTTGTGTGCAGCTGCGTTCAACAGTGGACCATACCTTGCAGTCCACATCCGCACTCATACAAATGAGAGACCATACCAATGTCCAGGCTGTGAGAGAAGTTTCACTCACCGAAGCAACATGATGTCTCATGTGAAGAGAATGCACCCTTACATCAGGACTGAACCTGGTCCCAGAAACCAGTGGTCATATGCCAGGGAACAGATGTATATGGAGAACTCTGGTGTGCAGATGAAGGAACAGGAGAGTGAAAGTAATGTACCCCTGTCAGATAAGTGTTTTGACCCTTTATCTTCTTGAAACTCTTCAAAAATGAATGGTGCCATACTCCTCGGATTTATTAATGATGACTTCTCATCCTTCAAATTGTTTTGGCTTTATGCTTTTTGGCATTTTTACTTAAATTGAGGAATCAGTGAGAGAATATCTCTTTTTTTTTGTTTGTTTTTGTTTTGGTTCTGTGCAGGAAATATTGTGAATTTAAAACTTATGGTATCTTAAAACAGTGTTAAACAAACCTGAAGGCTTTGCCAGCAGAAGATCAAATTCAGCAAGTTTTGTCTTATCATGAATCGAGAGCAAGTTTTAGGGTATAAAGTTACTGCATATGCCTTATAAGAAATTTCAAAGTGTTTTGTTGTAAAATTTCAACCTGTCACACAAGTAGGCCTACCAATATTTTGAGTCAGATTTTACTGTTTTAGTGATAGGCATCTGAATTGTTTTCATGAGGAGAGGGGATATTCTGTTTTGAAAGACCATTCAGGGTCGTTTATGTTTGGGAAAAATGTTTGCAATGGTTAATTATAACAACTTACATAATTTAAAAAGGACTACCATTTTCTTCATGTTCCGTTACTGCAGACCTTTCCTTGTTCAGTAAATATAAAATATGTATGAATAAGATCTTGTACAAATCTGATGATGGTGTGACATACAAATGATAGGCACCGCAAATTAGCAAGCAATCAGATAGTGTGTCTCTAGAGATCTGACTTAAAAGTTTAGTAGTTTGAATACCTTTATCTGAATGCATAAGACGACACAGTTGACTCCACTTACTTGCAGCTCCTTGGCAGCAAGGAAACAGTGCAGATTAAAAGAAGATGTGATTATTTATTGACTTTTAGTAATAGGATTACAGTACTGTATTCTGTCATCTGAAGTCATCTGTGACTAGGCTAAAACTTGTACCACTTCATTATGGTTGACATACACGTACCACTGTACAGCTGGAAGTTGCATCACTATGCTGTCTCCAGTATATCTATAACAAAGTCCTTTTGCCTATATAATGATACATTCTTACTCAGGCTAATGAGCTTATAAATAGCTTGAGGCAGCATAAGCATTAAGGGAATTGTGATTAGGGGATATCTGCTGTATTATTGAAAACTGGAGGCTTGAGTATTTCAAATGCTGGTAAGTTTGTGTCAAGGACTGTAACAAGCAGGTTACCTCATGCAGTAAAATGTTTGTACAAACTTTGAACAAAGTGAAATAGCTCAGTATATATGGCATAAATTTGCATTTTGTGGCGCTAATATTGAATCAAGAAATAATTTCTTGACACATGGGTAATTTTAATGTACTATTGTCCACAATACTTGAAGTGAAAATGGGCTGTGAAAAGCTTTGATGTAAGAGATGGTATTACAAGCTGATATGTTCGGATCTTTGCAAAATGAAAATGAAAATGAAGATAATTTGGCTCAGTTGAGAGGTGTAATGTAGATGAAGAAAAGTAAATCACCTCATCATTCTTGATCTCCCCTGCAACTACAGATCTTTGAATGTGTTGTGCAGTGTCACTGATGAGGAAGTTGTAACCAGGTTGTTTTCCCACATGTATGAGATCACAAGATACACTGTGGAACCTGAATTACACATTCACCCTTCAGGTCAAGTTTCTTAGGTGTGTTGTCAGGAGGTTGTGTTATCCAGAGTGCAGTCTGTAAGAAACAAAGAAATTGGGACTGTTATTAAATAGAAGTGTGTTAACAGAGGAATGTGTCAAGTGATGGTTGTGTTAACAGAGTTCCACTTGATCATGATTGAGATCCAAACTTGTACTGTATACAAATATGTTTGTCCATGTGAATGTTAAATAGTTATGTTCCTTGTGAAATAAATTCGGTGAAATATGTGCAATCTTTTTACTGGCACGAAGAGGCCAAATTTCTCACTGCTTTGTGCTTCAGTTTTCTGAGCTCACATATGAAGATGGATACTCTTATCAGAATTGGTCTAACGTTCTGAACAAAACTTTACTTGTATATCAGTTGAAGTTTGCATTGAATCTAATTTGTGGAATATGACATTAATAGTATGTCAGCACTGCTTGAATAGTGTGCTCTTTCCTGTTGTAGGTGTTGATAATAATGTGGTTTTTAGTCTGATATCCAGGCTAATGCCCGCTCATGCGACTTCACACTATTATTACCCCAGCAGGCCTGATCACTCTAGGACTTTCTTGACTCCCTGGGGAGCATACAGTGCCGCTGCCATTTATAGGCGCTGATCACTAGCATTCTGACAATATCTTCCACTGCCTATAGCCAGGTACCCATTTTACAGACGGGTGGACTGAGGAAAATGTGAATGACATGCTTTCCCAAGGCACTTACAACATGACCGTGGTTGGGAATCGAACTCAGGACCTTTAGATCCTGAGTCCAATGCCGTAACCATTAGACCACACTGCTCCTTGATGATGGGACAAATTTCAAAGTATCTCACACATACAGAGGAGTTTCAGTATTTGTGATCTAAGAATAAGTTATGGGTAGCTTAGGGACTATCACTCAAACAGATATGATGAGAACTAACCTTAGAAAATTAAATGCCTCCATAAGTACATGTATGTGCATTAATGTGTCTTAGATACATGTGTAGTACTGGTGATGAAGTAGAAACTGTAATTTGAGATGAAGTTTTCCATAATATATACTGTATCACCATCCACAATAATAAAAATACATGTAGTAATTATTTTCTCTTAGTCATATGACTGAGTAGTGGATGACATTCCCTCAGTGTCATAAATTTGGATGGAGGATTTTTAAATTTTTCCTTTTCTTTTCCCCCTGAAATTTTGCTTAAATTCGTTTGGTTTATCGGCAGAAAAACTTTCAGTTACTTTCTGGGAAAAATTTTGAAATTTAAGGGCTGATGTGTGCAGTTGCTTGGTCATGACAAAATACTGCTGTGTAACACTTTGGTGTGCAAAATGTACTGAATTAAAGACAAGCAGTGCTCACCACAGTAATGGACAATAATCTACAATGAAAAAATAGTGTGTCCTTTAATTGGGATATATTCTGAAGAGTAGATGTGTATGAACAAGGTGACACAGTAATATAGTCAACTCTGTTTAATCACAACTTCAATCTGATGGTAGCATTGTATTTAAGAATATGTGTGTTTTTGTGAAAGACATTGAATAATCGCAACGTATTTCATGCTTCCAAAGAGTTGTGATTAATGAGGAATAGGCTATACTGTATTTGAGCTTCAGTTTTTCAGATATTAGCTGAAGCAGTGAAGCACGTGGCCTTTGCATTACATGTTTGGTGTGTATGTTGAGTTTAAATTTTGTTTGTTTTAATTTTGCCTTGGGTGTGAAATTTCATATTCATTGTCAAGTCTTGTTGTTTATCATACTGTGTGTACTGTGTTAAATTGTAAAGTTAAGTTAATTTTTTATTTTTTAAATAAACTAATGATGAATGAAGTTCTCATTCAAAGTGTTGTCTTGCACTATATAACTTTCCCACTCCAGTTTACTGTTTGGACATGTCACCTTAAGTGAACTGTTGTGGGTGTACAAAGTGAAAGAGTTGTCAGGAGCGGTCTATGATCTATTTATCATGCTTACTGAGAATGTATTAAATTGCTTTATTATATATCTTATGATGTTTTAACTGTTGTGGTGTTCTAGCTGGCCATTTGGCCATTGTTTCCATTAATGGCCATTGCACATGTGGTCTGCCAGGTGATCAGCTGACACGGGGCTGCAAAATTTGACCGTCGCACCCAGCACTTGGCAAGAAGATATGAATTTGTTCTGTTGCTGCTTTCAGGCGTAGCAAGCGGATGCTAGAATTAAATCTATTTCAGCACCTCATGGGTTAGGAGTTACATGTACTGCATTTGTGACAAAGGACATTTCTGATTTATGCTAAGTGAGCATTTTTTTTTTGACAACAGTACATTGTATGTATGATGTTTGCTGTGAACAAGTGTTTCTTTATCTTGGTTTGCATGCATGTATATATAAATTGTTTGTTTTGTAAGCAAAATTATATACCAAAGTAAATAAAAACTAAGGGGAAAGATTTTGCAATAGATGATACACCTAAAACTGGGGACTGCTTACTAGTTCGGCAGGACCTCCACTTGAGACTGCAAGTTGTGTCATGAAAGTGCTATCTTTATTTCAGTGTATTTTCTAAAATCAGGATTCATGTCCACTCCTGGAATGTCAGGAGTACCGTGAATTCTCCGGCTGTGTATATGTTCTGGAGACAAAATCTTACGAAATTCACTTTCCAAGACTCTTTGACAAAAGTGACTGCTATTAAAAAAGAAAAACAGACTCATTTCTGCAAGTTTTTATGATAGTTAACACTGCTTACATCATCACGAAAATTTTTTGAGACGTGTGTATACTGTATAAAAAAAGAATTGAAATTGTAATGTCTCTTGAAAACTTATTTTCCAATGAAAATCAGGTATGGATCTTGTTAGATCTGTTTCAGAATATTCCGAAACCCTGACAACAGTGGCTTCAAACAAAACTTTCAAGGATAAAGGAGTGTTAGGGTACGAGTGGGTTGTGTCATACAGAGTGCTTTGTGAAGGAATATTGCCAGACTTTTTGATGTGGAGAATGGGGGGCCTTACATGCATGCCTAGTGAGGGAATTGTATCAACATTGATTGTGTTAAGAATGTTTTATGCAAAATACAATCCACTGTTTATCGTAATATATGTGAATAAACATACTTTTGCAAGAGAATGAAATACATATATACTGTTCATGGTTCATCTTTTGGCCGCATCAGCTCTTTATTGTAGTCAAATTACATTTATCATATTTGTTGTCCATGCTGTAAGATAATATGTGTTTACAATAATATATGTAAACAACTTTGGTGTAAAATTGTCATGAATGATAAACTGTTTATGATAATGAACCGTTTTATGGGTTATGAGTTGGTGTTCTTTGTTGTAATTGCAGAGAATGAGGAAAAGGGAGGGAGAGTGACTCACGGAAATTTGCTTACAAATCCTTCTCCAGTATTTCTCATGCCTGACATTTTTACTGGTTCTTCCAAGAATCAGCAATATGCACAGTACCACTGAAAAAGCGCTGTTAGCTTCCATGTTTGTTTTTATAGAATATTATATCTGCTGGGGAAAAAAGGGTTCTAAAAAGCCCCACATTATTTTCATTGACTTACTCCCACACCCCAGATTTTATGGATCCGTTGAGTGACCTATACCCCTGCCAAAATGTTCCTTTCTTTGATTTCCTGTCCAAAACACTACTTTCTCTCTCTCTCTCTCTCCCCCTCTCTCTCTCTTGTGCGCACACGCACATACGCACGCACGCAGGCACGCTTGCACGCGCGCGCGCGCGCACACACACACACACACACACGCACGCACGCACGCACACACGGGGGGTGTACTGCCTGTTTCCTCCCCCGTCAGAAATGAAGATTACATTGAAATTGAATAGTAATGATTACTGCATTTTCTTCATAGCCAGCAGTCAGAGAGAGAGAGAGAGAGTATGTGTGTGTGTGTGAGAGAGAGAGGCGCTTAGTGATTCAGACAAGAAAATCGCCCCCAAAAAATTGTCGGGGATGTGGGAGTACAGTACCTACAGTACCTGAGCTAAATAAACTTAATGTATTGTATTTGTATTGTTTTGTATTGTATTGTATTGTATTGTATTGTATTGTATTGTATTGTATTGCCCCAGCGAGTCGAGAGAGAGCAGAGCCTTAGGGAAATTAAAGAAAGATTTTAAGATAAGACCTCCCTCCCCCTTGGTAGGTTTAATAGGCCTACTAGAGTCAACTGAGGANCCGTTTACGCGCAGGGCAGGGAACAGATTGGGGTGGGAGAGGGGGGATGGCCACTCTTTGAGATCAGTCACAGAAAAGGAAATTTTAAGCATACCAATCTATCTCTCTCTCACTCTCTCTCTCTCTCTGTCTCTCTCTCTCTCTCTCTCATTGACCGCTACAAATCCGCCATTTGCTCCCATTAGCCTACGAATTACGATCTGACAAGTCAGCACGGGAAAGGGACAGAAAATACTAACAGAAATATAATCGAATCTCTGTCTAATTTAAAATTGTTACTGTTAGATCTAGATTTCTATCTCTCTTTGTAACAAATCAAACGGGAAAAAAGGGACATGATGGTACGGTCTACATTGGTGCATGTTGATGGAAGGGAGAACATTCTAAACGAAACTTCCAGAATTTACTGTTAATTGTAACTATGGAGATAAAGATTCACATGGTATTGAAATAGGTCTAGGGACAGGCGGTACTGAAAAGCTGCGGAAATTCAAGTATACTTTCTTGGGTACAGGTTGGCAAATAAAACAGACTGGATCAACTGGGTTATTACATCAAATACGGTAGCGCGTTTGCTGTTCCAGTATTCAATCCAGCATTATCGCACTGTGTGAACGCCGTTCATTTTACTACCTTAATTGACATAAGGATCTCATCATTCACTGAAAATTCGTGTATTTTGAATTTTTGCTTGCAATTTTACTTCATATTTAAAATAAGATTATATTTGGAAATATCCAACGCGATATAAAGTCTCCTTATCGCAAAGCAAATTAACAAGCATCATTAGCCAGAAAATGGCGGCCTTGTAGAGAGGCAGTCACCGGCATTTAAACAGGAGTTGAAACGATCTTGATCGTTCTGAGTTCGGTGAAAAATATAGTAAGACTTGCAATGATGTTCTTTTGGGTTGCAAACAGTAGGCAATATATAATCAACATATTTTTTGGGCTGTCAGCAGATAGACTATTAAAGTATTTTGCGGTTGCATAAAGGATTGTTTACTTCACTCTTCAGACCATGTTGTGGTCGGTGCAGGAAGCTCAGTTGTTTTGGTGCAGGTTTAGAGCATCACGTGCAGGTACTTTAGGTAGTCGAAGGGTAGCCTGCAGACTCATCCTACTTTTGAATAGCAAATTCTTTTTTATCTTGCCCACCAAGTGCTTGAATTCTTGAGACAGCTTCCTGTTGCAAAAGGTCCAATGTTCACAGTCGACAGTCAATGGACATGAGGGATTACCTTGGCCCTTGGCTTCAAAAGGCCAAGCCTTCACTTTGTTGGTTCTCTGTCCACCCCCCCTCCCTCACCTCAATCCCCAAGGCCCAGGTGGCTCACTTTATCTTTAGTGGCAATGGCTTTAATGGGCAAGTTTAAGCGCTCTTCTTGATTGGCATTGGGATTATGGACCTGTCTGGATAAAATTTTAGAGTTCAGTTAGGGACAAGGTTTGTTTGATGGACACAATTTAGGATTAGCTGATTAGGGACTTTGGGCCTATGTATTTCATTGTTAGTAAAAAGTAGATTTGTGAGGATTTCCATAGTGGTAACTGGCGATAAGGAGTTTTACGCTCACTTCGACTGATGCTCTTGTCTCGATGGGCATTAGTGTTTAGTGTTAGGATTAAAGGTAGGGGCTTTCTCTAACAACGGCACCGATTTAGTCGAAATATCGATATAGTCCATGGTTTGTCTATGACTAAATGAACTGTATCTTTATCGTTGCGGTGCTGTCCCTAGACATTGCCAGGGTAGGGTTAGGGTTAGGGGGGGTAGGGTTAGGGCAGGGTTAGGGTTGTATTAGTACGTTATTCGGAATTAAGGTACGGACTGTAGTTGTAGGAGTACGACATATGGAAATCCTTCCGTAAATTTACCTCAAGGGCAGTGCTCAGCCCAGGCCGCTTGCTGAATAATTATTATAAGAAAGTAGTTGCATAATAAGTAGGCTACAGGTACTCCCATGCATGGGAGTCAATGAATATTTACCAGTGTTTTCTCTGGACATTTGACAGCACAATTTGTCCCTTAAAATTCCAGATCTCCTCCATTATAAAGACAATACACGCCAGTCTCCCCTTCTTTCTCACACACCAAAGTTTGCATTACTGGAAACAAGAAAAGAAAAACTAAATTAAAATCCTTCCAACAATTTACAAATCCCCCCAACTACAATTATGAAAAGGGGAATGTCTTCCCCCAACTCATACTATGATCAAGAGAAAACATAGATTTATCCTATTTAGATTATTGAACACAAAGCCATTCATACTAGCCGACGATGTTCTTTTATGATTGTGCAATTTTGTAATGCCAGTAACGGTAACAGTGAGTCTTGGCTGATCACATAAATCATGACCATATATATAATGAACTATAAAAATATTAGACGTGTGTCTGTGGTGATATAGAGTGTGCAGTGCCAGTGGCCATTCTTTTAAGGAAGTCCAGATCATTCTGAAGTCCTAGGAAGATTCGAATCCTTTCATGACAATAATGACATGCAAAATTTAATAACTTCAGTTTTTAAGTCTGTAGAAATATGGAAATTACAGTGAGATCTGACTCAGTTAATTTTCAATTTTCAGCTGCAGGTAGTATGTAACCTAATGTAAACTTTTACATTGAATGTCTACAAAACTTTTTAGTTGTTAGATTAAGGAACATTTATCACATACCTGTAATAGGTCTGCTTTATGAGTTCATAGGAATTAGAAATTTTAATATATGAGAGTGCTTATAAAAGCTGTGTAAACAAAACAAGGAAGTATGAATGAATTTTAAGTAAATTGTGGAAGAAATAACTGCCCCTAACCTTTCCAGCTTTCCAACTACCAGTCTGTGATATCTTTGTGCAGTTTCAGCCTGTTTCTTGTCTGAAGTAGTAAGTAGTCCCTCTACTGAAATTTAGAGTGCAGCCACATTTTTCACAGTACTTTCTTATTTAGAAAATTTGTGGACAGACAGGACACGGATGCACAATTACAAGATTCTAATGCATTGTATCTGTGTGTAAGGGACTTAGGGACAATCCTAATGACAAGAAATGCATTTCAAAATGATCATTCAAAGTTAATAGTCAAGGCTTTGTAGTTTTTATCAAGGCTTCTGGTGAAAGTGAAAATAAAAAGTGATGACTATCTACATTTTGACTTTGACAGGTTATGGAGACGAAAGATGAGAAAGGAGCAGAAAGTGCACCTACTGAGGATCCTCCTTCGTCATCTGGCTCAGGCAGGAAGGTAAGTCGCATAAAATAAGATAGGGTTAGGACATATAATGTCTTTAATGTATTGGAAACTTGTCACTAAAGAATAACCTTGTAGGCCAGCTTGATTCATTCTGTAACATCATCACTGGAAATTTAGATACGTTTTCTCATAAGTCATCATTGAAGCTAATCAGTGTGAAGAGTTGTCCTGTGGATATTTATTTGCCTTTAATTTTCTGACAATATATTTCCAATTTCTCTTTAGCGCAAGGCTCGTGTGTCAGATTCTGTGGAGCCTCGTACACCTCTGAAAAGGCAGCGTGTTCCGGTATCTCGCTTTCAGTCTCCCCTGGAGGACATTGAGCCTCGTTTTAAGGTGGAAAAGGAGGAGAAGAAAAAGGAGGATAATGTGACCTTGTATAAGAAGGGTGCGTTTCTGGCCGTGCGAGGAGCTGAAGGTAAGTGCCTGCACTGCAGGCATTGTTTCATCTACATGTAGTTTTCTGTTGGGCCACAAGCTTAACAAGTCTAGGCCAAAGACTGGAGAGTAGCCTTTCCATTAGCCCTGTGGTAATAATGAGAGGAAATGGGTTAACAATCAATGTAGGATTAGCAATGTGTAGGCGAAGCATCTCAATTGGTCTGTGATGGTTTGCATAGAAGTATGCTGCAGCGAAGTCCCTTTCTTAACTTTGTGACAAACTGGGCCCTATGAATAAATGTTTAACTAATGTACCAACAAGAAGGGTGGCATCTTATTCGTGAGTTTTGAGGAAGTCAATGAGTTGATAAAATATTTTCTTGGAACAGCCTTGAATACCTTAAAAAGGTTGATGAGCTCTGATAATGGGCACAGTTCTTGTAGATGTTTATGTTTAGATGTTTTCAGCCATAGACTAGAAACCATCTATTCACTGTTGCTTAAATGGAATTCAGGAAAGGAGGTGTGGCTGGACTGGCCTGGTCAGCTATCTTGCATTTTACCCTCTCATTTGATCACAAAATCAAGATGACTGAGAGAGGAGATGATGATAATTATAATGAAGTGTGTGTGCAGCCTTGCCGCCACCTTTGAATTGTTGTTTAGTTACCTGGTTTTATCTCCCTGACTACCAAGACCGAGACATTCTCGAGTTTCCTTTTACAAGCATTGCTTACCAATGTCGAGACACTCTCGGTCACAGTTTTCTCTACAGTTGAGTCCACATAATTCAAACTCGGATTAAGCAAATTCCACTTAAATTGATGAGAAACGAAGTTACAGATTTTTTTCCTGCTTTGCACATAATAAAAGTATCCCCGTTATTCGAGCTTGGCTGTGTGGATTTTCTTTAGTTCGAGTAGGCTGAGGCCGTCACACTTGCAAATTGGCCTTCACTGTTCTTCCGCATCATGCGCAATCATAGTAAATAGACGTGAAACAAAGAAGTTGGTGCCTGAGATGGCAGGGGTTGGTAGGTAGGTAAGGGGGTGTATTGTACAGCATTACTCTGTGACTAATTGAGGGGGGTGATGGGCGGAAGCACAGCCAGGGTAAAATAAATCGATTGATAATCATGCGCTCGATGATACAGCACAATAATAATGATATATCTGTACAAGTCAGTACTACAGGTTGTCTGTATGTGCTACTTTCAAAAAACAAATGGTTTTCTAGGCCTATGATTCGTGCACTACAGATGAGTTGTATCTGAGACAAAAGAAAACCTGTTTATTGTTTGCAGACCGCAAAAAAGACTGCAGAAGCAACACTAAGACTAAGAATAAACTGCAGCAAAGTAAAGAGTAAGCTGTATCAAGCTTTGAAACATTGACTGAAATGATTAAAAACGCAGAAAGTATGCATCAAACTATCAAAATAAATAGGAAAATCAAATATGAGAAAGAAAGGGCAGTAAACCACCCACGTGAGGCTTTACTCGATTTACTCGATTTACTCAATTTGCGCTTAATATTTATTCTTGTCTGAACTTGCCCAGACTTACTGGCACCACAAGGTGAGTACTACTCATGCTCAGTTCAGCAGCACAGGGTTGAAAGGGGGGGGGGTGTTACCCAAGAGAGGGAAAGATGATGAGGCAACATTTATCCCCCNCAACAGGCCTCCTCTTGGGTACCGCCACTCAAACACACTTAAATCCAAACAGCATTTTTCAGGGCTCACAAAATGGAAAAAAAAAACATCAAGGCTGGAAGGGGTGGAGATGGTGTAACTATAAATCAAAATCCCATGGCTGAATGAGTACTTTTCTAGTAAACTTTTCTAGTTAAATTCTGGTAATCCGAACCTCCTATGATTTTGACTGAAGCGGACTCCATTTTATTTTGTATGAAGATACCAATGTTTTTTTCATTGTTGGCTATATTAGGTTTTACACCTCTCATTAACTTATCCAGGGGTCCCAGGCCTAAATACTTTCAAAACTTGTTGTTTAGCTCTTCTTCCAAATTTTGACACAAAGAAATATGCCCCTAAACCAGTTAGCTTTTGAGAACTTAGGCAGTGAAGCAGGCTACCTAATATTTAGGCCTTTTCACTCAGTAAACAGGGTAACCTTATCCACCTAGCAACAACCACAAATTTTATACTTGAGTGGCTAAACCTGAATTATTCCGAGTCTACACATATATTTGCACCTATCTAAGCCTTTGAAATTAAAATCCAACCCCTTTCCCCCCTCCCCATGGCCAGTTTTGTGATTTTATAGTGATTATTTAAAATTGCATATTTTTATGCCAGGTGCTATCAGCACCTTCACACCTTTATGATACAATGTAGTCCACACATTCGTTGTGAGAATAGAGTAGTTTTTTTGTAACAGAAATACATGCATGTAACTAGTTATTGAGGATCCAGCAACACGACTATCATAGCCCGTTGTAAACAGAGAAACAAAAGGATGGCGAAGCGAAGGGGCAATTGGAAAATTGCTTCAAACTATACCATACCAAGGAAGATTACATTACTTAGCAAATCTGTAAGTTCACTCTCCTTTTGTTTTTTTCAGTTGACCCTGTTTATTTCTCGGTTGATTTGACCATTTTTTAATGTTGATTATCTTATAAAAAGTTTGTATCTCGAAAAAAGCGCCCTAAGACCTTTCTTGAATGAGGCATCAGCTAAAACACTGATTTCAGCTTTTGTCCTGTCACTGTCACGGCTAAATTACTGAAATTCTCTTTTTGCTGGAATCACTGAGGATAAACTTAACTGCGTGCAGAGAATGCAGAATAACGCAGCATGATTAATTGCGATAAAGACAAAAAGGGACCCAAGTGAACCAATTTTAAGATCCCTTCATTGGCTGCTATTAAGAGCAAGGCTTGAATATGAGATAGCACTGTTTTGCTGCAAATCTTTACACGGTAGGTCACCACCTTACCTATCTGAATTACTGAAACCTTATAAACCATCTAGATCACTGCAGTCGGAAAGTTCTGACTCATTTGAAGTGCCAAAAACCAAACGAAAAAATCTGGAGAGAGAAGTTTTACATATACCGGTCCACTGATTTGGAACAATCTGCCTAAAAACATCCAAGGTGCTCCCACTGTTGACATGTTCAAAAAATCTCTAAAAACCCACCTTTTTGTTAAATATTTTGGCCTGTAGACTGAGTATGCCTGATAAAATGTAAATGATTTTCCTGAAGTGTTGTTGGAAGACTGTTTGATAGATTACGTTGGAAAGCTGTGTTGTGTAATTACTTTGAACTTTTATTTGTTTTGCAGGAGTTAAACTATGTATCAGTTCTGTAAAGCGCTTAGAGTCCAGAACTATGTATTATTCTATTAAGCGCTTTGGGGAGTAGGCGCTATGGAAATGCTCTTATTATTATTATTATAGCAGTGTAGTTTATTGCAATATCTCTGCTAACATATGTCACCACTGAAAATATCATTAAAAAAATCTGCAAAAATTTTTGCATGCAAACAAACAGTTGTATAAAATCAACCATTTGAGATATGAAAAAATGGTTGCCAGATTCAGTTAGCCCATCCATTTTTTCATGTACTCACTAATTTTCATTGAAATATCTAATCAGTTTTTGATTCGGTGATTTTATTTTGTTACATAGCAAAAATTTGGTAAATGGGGGTTACTTGAAGCAAGTGCAAAACTGATGAGAAATGATCATTTTCTGCACTGGACAAATATTTTTGGGATACTCATAAAGCTTCCTTGGGCCCTGTTAAGATTTGATGTACAGTCGACTCCGCTTAATCACCTTTTCCGCTTAATCGCCTCGTTTCCTAGGGAACTGAATTTTTTTCTATATAAAAGTCACTGGATAATCGCCTCTCACTCCGGATAATCGACCACTCTTCAGCGCCCATGAATTCAAAGATCAGCGGTTGAAGGGTTACAGCTGACAAACAATGTACACAGATGGTTTAATTGCGCGACGGATGGCAGACCGGTTGACTGAGTGACAGCTGCCACCCCGAAATAGGTGTGATAAGCCTTTCCTTTCCACCTCCCCCTCCCCTTGTCCCCCTTCGTCCCACGCTACGCATCACCGCCTTTGCCCGTCCGATAATGCTACTCCGCCAAAAGCCATGGTATAGTCTCCTCCCCCACGTCTTGATTGCGCCTGTCTGGTGGATTTCGGTTAGATCAGAGAACCTGTCATGTGGATGAACGGTCTACCCCGACCATGCCATCCTACTTCTTATTGTCTGCTGGGTTACTGCGAGATGGCCAATGAGAGAAACCGCGGAGATCAAACATTTTGTGCGCTACAACACCGTCAAACTCGAGTTTGTCCTGAGTCTGGCGACAAGAAGGTGTCAATGCACGATATCAAACCACAACATCAAAGAAATTTAATCTTCTTACCAAAAATATGGCTGGAATTACTTCCTCTGCTTAATCGCCGCTCCGCTTAATCGACCACTTTTTCCGTGATCCCGAGGATGGGCGATTAAGCGGAGTTCACTGTATCTTAATTTTTGCTTATTTGCTCTGTATCCAGGGACCTTCTACCTGTGTCGCACAACTCAGAATATCTACAGCAAGTCTAAACGACTGAGGATACAGTGGCTGAGTGTGGATTCTCCTCCAGATGTCTACAAGTTTGATTATGTGGACACTACAGAGATGGAAACTGTTCTGACTGAGATTAACATGGAGAAAATATCTAAAGATAGTTATAGACTGCCGCCCAGTGAACAGAAAAGAGCGGAAAAGATTTTAGATCGAGCCATAAGAGTGGAGCAGGGAATAGCTACAGCTGATGAAGTGGAGGAGGAGGCAATGGAAGATGCTGAAGAAGCCACAGACAGCAGTGAAGAGGAAGAAGATGAAGGTTAGCCACAGCAGAATGATGAACATAAATGGATATGACATTGGTTGTCACTGTTTATCCGTACAGTTATTTTATTTATCATTTAGAGTCTGAACATCTAGCGCATGGGGGGATTGGGAGTTGAGACATTGTTTCAGGTAAAGAATTAGTTTGATAATTGGGATGTCTTATAATTCATGCATGTTGCAGATTGATACTTGAAAAACCATCTGAATGAAAAAATATGCTCAAACACACTTAATACAAAATTCAGGAGACATGCTAGATCAATTGGTAATAAGCATAATATGTCTGATGTTACTGATAAGGTAAAATTTGAATCATCCCGGTCAGATTAGTTAAAGTAGGACACGTACATCAAAAATAATTTTTCGTTTTTCAATACTTTTTCTCACTAAAAATTATCTATTGTGCCCACTGAGTCAATTTTGCAAAGAAAGAGCATTGTTCTGTTACCGTGCGCGTATGTAATATGACGCAATAAGGAAAGCTAGAGTAACCGGGTTTGGCCCTTGCGTCCAGAATTATTCTCCTTCCACGATCAGCAGAAGCTTGTGGCAAAAACGCTGACGTCACTTACGTTCCAACAGCTGCAGACACCTCTACCTGACAATGTATTATTTAGCTTTTAATTAAGGTTCTGGTCATCCAAATTCAAACATAAGGTTTGGTAGTGTAAGCCAGAAAAAGCATTCTGCATTTTTATTGCCTCAGCATGATTTTGTTTGGCATATCTACTGATCACAGAGGAATTAAAACATTCATATCAACATGCTATCACCCGTCCGCAGAGCACTGGATAGACAGCTTGGCCATGTGGCAAGAACGTATTTGACGTAAGCTTATGGCCGCCACGCGGGCAGTGGTTGAATGATTTAATATGGTCTGTAGGACGGTGCAGTTTTCCTTTAAATGCGTAGCCAAGATAAAGGGTCATGAGGGATCACATTGCGATTGGTTAACAAGTCCTTGTCTGGCTGAATTGAGGTAGGAAAGAGAATTGCTTTTGTGAAGATATGACAGAAAAGAGTGAAAGAAAGACCATAATTTAATGTCAATAATAGGTTGATAGGGGATACAGAAATGCTTCATAATAATCATGTTTCTTGGCTTAACATTAGTTGCAGTTCTTAGAAAATATGAGAAACTGTGTAAGAAAAAATTAGCTCTTGAAAAACGTCTTGTTGTTTCTAGTTTCATATAAAGTGTCTTTACAATATATGTGTCTGAGTGTAGTTCTGCCTCATTCCATGTGAGACTTTGACATTCTGTTGTTGTGATCCCATGCTGTTGAGTTCTTCACTCCTCTGCAGCTAGGAGGAGACATGAAGATATCTAGGACAGTTTAAGTGTTGGTAGGTATGGACCAGAAGTCAGTAATGGATAGTCTCTACTAATTTTGCTGAAAAAGATTGCCCAATGACATCCTCAAATATTTGACTTTTTTCTTTCAGAGGATGAGCCAACACCAAAGAGAAAACATAGTGGTGGCCAAAAATCAGGGTCAAAAGGTAATGCAGACAGTTCATAATGGAACTTCTACATAGCCACATTACTAGCAATGTTTGTTCACTTGACTGTCATTTAATTAAATAATCTGGATGGTGACCTAAGGTGTGATTAAAGTAGGGTCCATGCCATTTTATGATTAGGCTTCTCAGGTTCTAGTCTTTTGCATAAATGTAGACTCGTCTCTTTTGGAGTAATTCTTTCCTTGTTTCCTTCATTCCTTTCAGCATTATACATCAGTTTTTTACATGAAAAGAATGGCAAATCATGGTGTGACCATTGTTTAGTTGTGTGCAGTAGAAAGGAAGGTTACTTGATTGAATGTCAGATTGTATTTCTGTGGACACAAGTGTGCAGACAAGTTTTTGTTGATTGTACGCAAAATCAAGTACCATAGTAGTTTTAACCCATATACTCATCACAGATAAATGTATGATTACTGACACAGCATTTATGTTATTTTCTCTTCACACAGCTGGAGGGAAAAAGGGTAAAACTCCTCCCTCATCACAGAAAAAGAAAGGAAAAGGTATTGCAGCTTTTACTGATTCTTTAAAGTACGGCACTGTGATTGTCCTGTCTCGTATAATGATCTGATAAGCTTCCCACCATGTATTGTTAATAGGACAGTTTTGACTGGATAAAGTGGCAGAGAAGAAATGATTGTATAGCAAGATGGAGGTCCATTTAGTGCACTGAAACCATTAAAAGGCATAAAATTTATATGTCTAGTGTTGGAATTACAAAACTGAGTGTGGGAGTACTTAGAAAATGAGGACATCGCTGAAAACTTGGTAACTTGATAGCAAGAACATTTAGATATCATGTTCAATATTTTTTTACATGGCCCATCATGAATTAGTGCCATAGATCTATCATTTTGTGATTTTCATTGTAAATTGCTATATCATGCATTACCATTCATCACTTTGAAGTGGATTTGACGATCTTCTTGACATCAAATAACCACTGACACATTGCAGATTTTGTCTTGGGTGAAAGGATACCATCACATATTGGGCAGATCTGGCTTGAATCTTATGGCAGTTTGAGCTTAATTTTTTTTCAGAATGTATTGTTTATGTTGTGAGTGTGTTTCCTCATAGAAATTTGACAAAGTTTTATGAGTGTGCTTGGGGATATTATATGACGGATGTCTGGATAGTGTGATTATGTTCTTACAGCTGGTTACTTGTGTATCTATCCACAGAGAAAGAGAAGGCAGCCAAGCAGAAAGAGAAAGCTAAACAAGGCAAGCAGAAAAGCAAAAGTGAAAAGAAGAAGGGACCTGACAGGAACTTGAAGCCAAATCCAAAGATCAAAATTCTGGAAAAAGATCCCTTCTTTGAAACAAAGTATGTAGACACAGATCGTGGCATTTTTTTCCTTCATTTTTGAAACATCATAATGAAACTGAGAGATTACTTATATAGGAAATCGTCATGTCAACCCAAGATATATTTTGTATATTACAAGTAGTAGATGGGTTTCTGTATTTTCAGGATAGTAAAGAAGCTCTTATTTGAAGTTATGCTGGTTACTTTTATAACATTGGAAAAATAGTTTGGGTCATAGTAAAAGATTCAGTCTGCCATGTCAATGATTGATCGTCATATGATTGCTCCGGTGTATATAGCTCTTGGTTGGCAGTGCTAAGCACTACCTAGTGTTCACCAAATGGCTCTTACTAAATACTCTTGTAAGAAGAGGAAGAATTATCACATAAACATGTGCACCTCAAACTCAACATTGCTAGTTACTGTGATTTTCTTCTTGGGCTGGTTAAAAGTGAATGATAATAGTGTTTCTATGGAGCTATGCATGCTAAGAACATGGTCTCAAGGTAGGACAAAATATGCTTCTGTTCCCTCATTGTGAGACAAGATTCTAGAAGTTACTTAGGATGATAACTGAATGATTATTCACAACAGAGAGAAAGTGCCAGAAGTGTCTGCCCTGATGAATTCCAAACTAGTGTTCCGAGCTGTCAACCTGGGGGATGTGGAGGCTTTGAAGGAGCTGCTAGAAAGGACAGAGGGAGTCACTGATGTGAGTAGTTGTTGGTGATATGTATGGTCAAGAGATTAAAGCATGTTACGGTCTTTTAGTTGTGATGATTATTGACCTCTACAGAGCTTTTTTGACTTTATTTTTCTGTTTTGTTTGGCGTTGTTCATTAGACAGGCAAGATACATTAGTGTAGATATGTTATGGATGGGCCTAGATTTAAGCAAGTATGGCAGTGAGATCTAAAATGCTTATTTTTGGAATTCTGTAGGGCTTAGTTTTCCATTAAAACTTGTAGTAAAATGTTACACTTGCCCAGTGTTCATTGAATACTTTGTTCTTGAATGTCACCAGTTTGATATCCACCGATCGGCCTATGATGAAAGAACTCCTTTGGAACTGGCTGGGCAGCAAGGCAAACATGACATCATTAAGGTCCTGACAGAGGAATTCTTTGACTCTGATGTAAGACAGAAGAGGAAGAGGAAACCCCCGCCTGCTCCCATCATCACTACCACAAGTACTGGGGTGTAAGTTTCATCTTTGTGGATGGTTGCTGACCACTGTGTAGTTTTTGGAGGGCGAGATGGGGATCTTCTCTGTTTCCTAGGGCTACTAAGTCCTGCATTTTCGCTTTGTATCAGGCTTTTCCTCCACTACACACCTTACTTCTCCCACACTTGCTTAGATTCTACCACCCACTCACACCTCACTTGGTTCTGTGTGTGTATCTGTGAGAGAGATGGGGAATCCTTGTCAGTGTTTCTGTTTGATGGGCAGATCCCAGCCAAGGTTTAGACTGAAGCATTCACTGCGAGGTTTCACCGAGCTCTTATTTAGCTCCTTAATGTACCACTCTTCAGTCTATGAAAATCGGGCATTCTCAGTGACTGTATTCTTTGCTGTACCATTCACTGAGAATGTGAGTTGCCTGTTGGTGCACATTTTATAACAACATCTTGAGTGTGGGTAATCTCCCTTGACAATCTGACTATAGCATGTTTTGATAATGTACATGTGTGGATATGATGTAGTTTTATGGACAGATTTTGGACTCACCTGGTTCACTAGACACTGGGATGAGCAAATCTCATGCAAGTAGTGTAAGTGTAAGCAATATCTGCTGCTGCGTTTAAGAGAGGACCTCTCATACTTTAGTGTATGAGAAACAATAATCTGATGATTAATGTGGACTGTACATTTAAGCAGATGGCTGATTTATCCAGTTGTGTGGTAATATTACAAACTACCACATGATGCGTGCATGCGTATCTTTAATCAGAAATGCATACAATAGACACATTCTTTGGGGTACTCTCTGGTAAATCTAGCTATCTGGTCAACTCAGTTGCTTATCCCAATACCAACATTAGTCTTCTTTTGTTCAAGGATATGGTTTGTGATACCCTGCAGAAGCATGAAGGATGGTCTTGTTATGTAGTTGTTTCACATGAGCTCTGTCTGTTCCAGCTACAACCCTGTCTACCTGGGGATTCGGGCTGTCAGGACTCTGAATGTCAGCCGAGGAAATAAGGAAGGCAATGAGGCGTTCTTGAAGGTAAGGTTCAGGCTAGATCTTGGAATGTAGGCAGCTCTGGTGTATCAGCTGTATGGCTACCCTCATGAGACAGTTGAACACGATTTCCTCTTGTTTTCTGCACATGGTGATGACATGGTCAAGCTTATTTTCTCCCTTTCATCAAAACATCACCAAAAAATAGAATACTCTGATGCCAGGGTTGGGCACGTTCAAGGAAAAATCGGGAACTGTGTTCTGTTCTCCGTTCAGTGCCAAAATAGGGAACTGCGTTCCGTTCCCCGTTCAGCCGAGACTTTCAAATTCCGTGCCGTTCACCCGTTCCACGTCTGAGGAACTTAGTTCCGATCTCCGTTCCGTTCCGTTTACT
>JAWQUT010000197.1:122888-155233 GCA_033807755.1 Ellobium chinense | reverse complement strand
TTCTTAAAGTCGATGTAATCTGTTGCGTGGTTCTGGTTGGTTCTAAACAGGTATTTTTTAAAGGATCCTTGGCAAGCAACGCTGCAATTACAATTGCCGACGTCATGTGTATGAAAACCAGTGGGCCGTCTTCCTAACCCACTGCCGCCCTCCGCTTTCTTCGTGTGTACTATATCCCGCCCCTAGTTCTCTAATCCTCCGCCCTTTTCACCTGCTCATCTACGTTACCCAATGAGCCTTTATTTCGCTTTCCATAATTATTTATGGCTTTCAAGTTGGTATTCAACTGTCAGGCACCACTCACGGTCACGATACAGTCCTCTCGATGGGCGTAGCGTTGTTTCGCGAGAGACGGACTTGAGGCGGTCAAGCCTCCTGATGCAGTCCTGGATATCAGGTGTCATCACATCTTTATCAGTAAGGAGACACGCTTCACTTGCGATTAAAAGTGATAAGCCAGTCCTTGTTGTGTAATGCGGACGGCAACAGCAGCTTCGTCTAGACGGTCTATTTACCTGACGCCATAAAAGGGCAGGAGTGACAAACTGATCTTGCCGATTGGAAAATTGACCATTATGAGGTCGAACGAAGCTGGTGATCCTAGTGCAGCGAGTGCAATAACTGCGGAAAAAATGAGAAAAACCCTGGTCCTGGTGTGTGAACGGAATTTGAACGGACTTGAAAATGAACTTAGTTCCGATCCGTTCCCGAAAAATCACGAACTCCGTTCACGATCGCGTTCATAATGAAACAACGAAACTCCGTTCGCTCCGTTCACGAAACTGGAACTAAGTTCCGGAACTTAGTTCATATGAACGGAGTTCCACCCAACCCTGTCTGTTGCACATGAAACCAGCTAGATCACATTTCATAGCTCCAGAGTTAAATCACAAACATCCATATATTTGGTCAGCTCTAGAGGACAGTGTAGGCTGACTGATCCAGTAATCATGATGAGTAGGTCAAGCTATGTTACCTCATTGGACCTTTCACTGCTTGCATTGGTCTTTTGTGGAAGAAGTAGAGCTACAGAGGAGCTTTCTGTTTCAGACTAACAGTATGAGAGAAGTTCCTTATGAATTTTCTTGAAGTGACAAATAAGGTTTTTTTTTTTTAAAAAGAGAAGTTAACTCATCTTGATCAAAACCTCGGGCTCTCCCAGGATGTACTTGGAATAGGATAGAGATGAGGAGGCACTCATGGGAGAGTCCTTACACATTTCCTTAGGGATTTTTGCAATTGTGCTTTTTTTTTTTTTTTTTAAACCACCTTTAATTCTAACCCTGCGCCTGTGTCGTAACCTGCATTTAACCCTAACCCAAGTACATCTTGGGAGGCTCTTAGGATTTGGCCATGATGATGTAGTATCTTTTGTACACTCACTCCGCTCTGGGCATCTGAAGATGAAAGTGTAACATTTAGGAATTGATATTTTACACTGTCAGTAGAATACTCTTTTACTCTTGGTTTGGTGAGAAGTTGTGTGCTGTATAGTATTTGAAGAATGCAGAAAAATACTAGAGATGCTTTGTTATGGGTTCCCACAGGAGTCTGCTGGTGGGGAAGTGAGTCCTGAAGAGACTATCAAAAGTTGGATGGAGTATGGTGTCTCTATCGACACAATGGAAAACTTTCTCCTGGCTCTGTCAGCTGCTCAGAAATCAACTCGGGATGACCAGGTATTTACTTCAGCCTCCATATTTTTAACACTCGTAGAATTTATATGTTGATTTTCAGGTATTTTGGCGCGAGAAATTTATGAAATATTTACTTTAACAATTTCAACTGGTGAAGAGTTTAGCTCTTTGCAGATATAGAAAAGAATGGCAATGTTATTGAATTGATAGTTATTGAATATCTGGTAGGTTGGGGCAGTACTAATGTCAAATTTCTTGGCAAACAATATATGGACATGAAGTTTACATACCTCTGCATTATTGCAGTTTGTTTAACTAACAAATTTGATATGGAAGATCTCCCTTCATATGGATGAATACGTCCACTAAAGGCCGCCAGTGTTCTTTGCTTTCATTAGTCTGTCGTTGTATCTTTTCAGTTGGGCGATGTAATTGAAAAGATCAGTGACGCAGTGAGTCGGGGCCATCGCAGTTTGGCTGCTAAGTATGTGGCTGAGGCAGAGAGACTTGGAGGTTTTGGTTTCAACTTTCTCCATAAAGAGGTGTGTGTGGTATTGATCTTGCTTGTTATTCTTTATGTAAGTTTCTCTGATCAAATACAACTCACACAAATTTATACCAACTTAGCAGACAGTCAGGAACATGGCTAGTTGTTTTAATGGTTGGAGTTCCACATTGAAGCAATGTTCCATACA
Organism: Ellobium chinense; assembly: GCA_033807755.1. Taxonomy (NCBI): domain Eukaryota; kingdom Metazoa; phylum Mollusca; class Gastropoda; order Ellobiida; family Ellobiidae; genus Ellobium; species Ellobium chinense. The sequence continues at coordinate 152,901 of JAWQUT010000197.1, read as the reverse complement.
ATAAGGATAATGCTACTAGACAAACTTTCCACACAAGGGAGATGTGCTATTGGACTTTCTATCTGTATGATATTTGACCAGTTTTTTTAAATTGATAGGTATGAGGCTAGATCTTTACTCAATATAAAAATATGCAATTTAAATTAGCCTTCCAGATGAGGGCAGAAATTAAAAACAGTTTTCTTCTTGATGAAACATAGTATAGCACTAAATTCTATCTATAAAGTTACAATATGTTTCCTAGTAGAAAGACGTAGTAAACAGTGAAGCAAGTCATGATGTAGACCCTGACATTTTAAGAAGATGGCATTTTGAAGTTTGACATATCCAAAATATTTTTATCACTTGTTTCTGTCATCTGTGTGCAAAAAAATACACAGCAGACTCTCTGATGACATTATTGTGTATTTTACAGGTCCTGAACTTTGAAAAGGAAGATCTAAGAGACATCATTTTGGCAGCCTCTGTTCGCAAGAAGCCTTTCTCTAATGACGCAGTAAGTTTGCAGTTTATATGACTGCCTGTCATATTCCTTTAAGCTACTACATAATGATGAAATCACATTAATTATTTAGAGTTTAACGGATTTCTGCTTTGATACATAAATTAAGTCTACACTTTTACACTGCAGCCTCCAACCCCATTGGAATTTACAAGTATGTTTCATGTTTCTCCCCAGATCACCCCTCTTCACTGTGCTGCCATCAATCCTAATGTTAAATACATCACCCGGCTGCTGTCCATTGAGCCTGACATAAATATTCAGACCCGATCGAGGGCCAGACCCATACATTTTGCGGCAGCTTGTGAGGGCACAGCCCCTCTGGAGTTCTTGCTCAAAAGGTAAGTTAATTATGACCCGCAGTGTGTGGCTTGAGAAAAAAGGGGAATTGATGTGCAGTTATAATTTTGAAAAGGGATGTGGTCTCTGTGCTTATATTCTGGTTTGAGGAACATGAATGTTGGCTTAATTTAGATTCATCAGCATTTTGCTTGACTTCAAGACTGACGGATACTTAAGTTTAGACTTAAATCTTGAATTTGAACTGTCTTTGTGAATTGTTAATTTTGGACGTTACTTTTTTGTAAGCTGATGAAAACAAACTCTTCAGTGAATTTGGAGTCATTAAATGTCCAAGTAATATATTGTTACTTAAGAGCCAATTTCATGTATCATTACTTTTGCCCGAATTTGTTTATTGTATCTGATCTTTTGAAAATTTATGAAACTCTATAATCTGTTCTGAGCATATTTTCACCTGAGCAGTCTTTTGCCTCTTCTGCTAAATTGTCCATGTTATGCAAAACGGGCTCATCAGGCTCGGTGTAATAATGGCTAAAAAGTTTCCTGTTTTATTATCAGGCAGTTGGGAAAATATAGGCTTAACATGAATATGAGCTCAGTTCTGAAATCTCCAGTAGTTTGCTCTTGAATTGTGGATTTTGTGATCTCCAGAAATGCCAGTGCCAATGAGGCAGACAGCCATGGGGATCTGCCTATTCACTATGCCAGCCGGAGTGGTCGATCCAAAAACATTGATGTTCTTATCAAACACGCCAAATCTGATCGTGAGTTTTATTTTACCATATATCTTTTTTAGTCACATGTCTCGTTTGTTTCTTAGGGATTCTAGCTTTCTTGGAGGTCTACGTATTCTTTAGCAATTCATTGACATGAGTTTAAATTTTCTTGGCCTGAAGAACTCCTCAGAAGCCAGGGATCTTGTGAGGAACAGTTATTTAACATTTTATACATTACTGTGAGAGACCCAAGTGGAAAACAAAGTTTGTTACAATGACAAATGTAAATTTAATTTGATAAAGATTTGAATGAAATGACTTGACCTTTTCTGAAATCTGAATGACGCCCTCTTGTCTCATGATGACGATGACGATCTCATCTGATTTCAGCCGCAGAAATAGAGATGGTGAATAAGAAGTGGGGAATTGGCATGGTGAACCGTCCTAACCGTAACTCACTCTGTCCATTGCACATGGCTGTAGAAGAGGGCCATTTGGTGAGTATGTCCACTTCTTGAGGCCAGATCTGGACTGGCAAGTGTGTTTAAAAGGGGCAAAACTACAACATGTGCATTGCTATTTAGAATAGGGTCCTGTGTAAGTGGACATTAAGCCAACCATGTCTAGTTCACAAGCACATGAAATCCAAAGGTGGTTATCTTTTTTATTTGTTTCATCCCTTACTTCTTTTATCCCACAGAAGTTTTTCAGGAAGGAGAGGGAAAGTATGGTTTCTGTTATTTATGTGTGAAAGTCCTCTTGAAATGCAAGTTTTTCCCCATGTCAAAATGATGTTGTTTTGATCCCATGCTCTTGAGATACTCGTTCTTTTACAAACAGTTCATAGGTATGAATATGTTGGTGTTCTTTACACTTTCATTGAAATGGCTTATAGGTCATTACTCTCATTAAGGCAAAAACATATTTTTGCATTTGTGTGTGGCTGCTTGGTTTGATAATGCTCACATTTGGATACTAAATTGTTGAAATATTTTGTCTTCAGGATGCTGTGCGCACCCTGATCAAGCATGGGGCAGATGTGAATAAGCCATTGTCTGCAGGCAAGGATAAAGTGACACCACTGATGATTGCAGCCAGACGAGGAGACCTCAACATTGTCCGTCTGCTGGTCCAGAGTGGGGCGGCTGTGGAGATACTAGGTACTGCTCTTTGTCTGTGGGACCCATAGTCTTGATCAATGATAATTTTACAGGAAATTGGGATTAAAAGGCATTTTTAGACTCAGCCGTCTATCAACATGTAGGCAATTGAGTTATTACATCTCAAAAAAGCATTCTGGGGCACAATATTTATCTTTAATGCACACTATTGATGTCATTTATTATAGCTGACTGTGAGATAAGTTGCTGGATTTTTTGAGTTTGGCACTGGCCACAGAAGCCATGCTTACAGAATTTAATGAGATAAAATATAGCCTATTTTGGGATGAAGTTCAGGGCTATGTGGCTTTGCTTTTGCTAGCAATGCAAAAGGCACCACCATTATGATCATGTGCAATATCATCATTTTTCTGACCTTGTTAGGTTCACTAATTTCATGTTAGTCTTCAGTTATACAGCCAATACTGAATAGAAATCTTTGATAAGGTTTTCCTTATGTGTCTGTCAATATGTATGACAGAAGACTGGACCATGGTCACATAACTGTTTTCATTTGATTCTGAAGGTAGACTTAAGTGTTTTTTTTTTGTCTGTAACCACAAGGACAAGGGATCATGTTTATTTAAAATAGAAGGAAAGTTAAGACTAAATTATGTTTTTTTATAAATATGGTTGTTATTGCTTTCTTATACTGTGTGTGTGATACTTAGTTTTCTGATATAGTGATGTGTTACTCACTGCTTCTCCTGTGCACTAAATGCTGTTTTTCAGACAAAATGAAGCGGTCAGCTCTGACCCATGCTGTAATCAATGGCAGCTCCAATGTTGCCTCCTACCTCTTGTATCTGGGGGCCGACCCAAACCGTGTGGACTCATCCAATAACACCCTAGTGCATTACGCAGCTGCCTACGGTTGGTATTTCTGTCTCAGGTTGCTCATCAAGGATGCTGGGGCCAAGCCTGACGAACCCAATGACTGGCAGGTAAGACTGGCTCTAGGATGGCTTGCAGTTGTCTTTCTTTTTTCTGTGTTCCCTGTCATGCCTTCAGATTTTCTTGGGAGGAGGTATCAGGTGCATTTGGGCCTTCCTGTTTTGCCCTTAGGATTTAGGTTGACCCTGAGTCTGTGAGGGTACAGTGCTCTGTCATGTGTGAAGGCCTGTAGTCTGATGTACAGTAACTGACAAGACAAATAACCTTTGATAGAAAGCACCAACAGTTTTTAGTATGCAGTTGAGTTTCTAAGCTCTTTTGTGCATAGTTGCTAGCATTGTCACCTTCCTGAGGCACGACATTTTTCCTTTTTATTATTCTACTGTAATATGAGAAGTTCTCCAACCTTTCCATTCTATACAAATTTTGTTTTGGACGTCATAATTTCAGAAACTTGGACATAATCAAGAGTGTATATGCCCGCAGACATATCGGTCAGCTAAATAAACTGTTCACATATTATCTGATTTAATTCACAGAAAACTCTTGCTTTCTCCATTTGGCAAGAACATCTGATAAGATTTTTGTAAAGACAAGTTAAAAAGTTAGATCGGCCATGGATTGTGAATTATTTAAGATGCTGCAGAAAGTATAACATTCATATGTTTCACAAACATAGCAGAGATTACAAAAGGTGAAGCCAAATGCAACAATTGGCTTATCATTGGTTTCTTCACCAAGTTCAGCCAATCAAGATTAATGCCCTGTACGTTGTTTTCCAAAATGTGATCATGCTTATCATTATATCTTTCAGACTACACCAATTAACATCGCCTTCCTGAAAGGCAATCATGGTGTGGTAGAGATGCTCTTTAACCATAAGGGGGTGGACATCAATTTCAAGACTGATACTGGTAAGTCTTGATGGTGCTGTAAAGGGACTCGTGGAACTCACAGAAGACAGGCCAGTTTTCAGTTGACATGGAATTATATTTAAACTGTATGATTTCCAAGATAAGTCTATGACGTAGGGCATCTTAAGAGTTAGACTGGCCCAGTGAATGTGCAGGATATCTCATTATAGCATGGGCAGATACGAGGTAGATGATGTCAAAGGATGCTTTTAGTCTTCAGGTCTTGTGTGGTAGATGATGTGTGTATTATGTATCTTCATTTTTGATGAAGTTGTGTTCAGTGCTCAGGAAAATGTCTCATTTTTGGGAATGACTTTTCTGAGAATCTTAAAAACTTGGAAGTTTGAGAGGGCCATGTGATGCTAAACTGATAATCTCATAATCTGACATAAATCTAACCCTGTCATCTGAAATTATCCTGAATCAAAATAATGTATATCTGTCAAGTTATCTAATGGTATGTTGGGTTGGGGTAAATGAGAACTAAATGGGATGAAGTAGATAACACTTGTGTGTGAAATTGTCAGTGAAAGGTTTTATTAACATGATACAGGAAGGAAAGATTAAAAGTCAGTTAATGATGAGAATAGGTTTCCTTTTGAAAGACATAATACATGAGCATCCCGCCTGCGAAAAGTCTGAGATCTCATCAAAGATTCTCTTATGGGCTGTTATTGGGTCTATAATTGTTTTTATTTTTGGGTTTATATTTATTATTATTTATATGGACTTTGCTTTTTTTTTATTTTGGTTTTATAAAACCAATCCACTTTTAAATGTGTCTGACCCATGATCTGCCTGTATTTTGGCTGCATGCATGCAGTGCTAGATATGTAAATTTGTGGGTCAAAGGTTGTGAAAGTGTAATAATGAAAATAAAAAGATTGAAAAGAGAAAGATAAATTCTCATGTTCAAGATTTGGGTGTCTGACAGTATTGGTTGTATATTTCTTCACACTAGACTTTGTACCCTCAGTTCCAGTCGAGTGAGTTTGTTCTGTTTCTCTTTAGGTATGACCCTGGCCAGTATTGCCTGCAGCAGCCGCCTGGTAGCTGGATTGGATACTCAGGTCACTAATCTGATCAAAGCATACAAGGCAGACCCCACCATCAGTGACACTAATGGCTATAATGCTGTAAGTCAATTTAACTTAATGCCAACTTTGCACAGGACCAGAGTTCAAAGGAATGCTATCAAATGATGTGAAGTTTAAGCCATGACTTGTGAAGTTCCATTCCTGGTATTTTTTTTTTTTTTGAACATAGACAAGTAATACAAGAATGCAGAATGCTGAACATTTTTTTTATCAGGCAAAAAGGACATTTAACATTTAAATCAGTAGAAAGAATGACAAGAGAACAGGGAAATTTAGGTTAATGATAGTGTCTGAAAATTTTGCCATCAACTGTTGTCATCCCTGTAAATATCTGAGAAAAAGACCAAAGAATAATAGATGGTATCGCAGCTTTAACCTTCCGTGTAATGCCTTTGAGAGGATGTGTGTGTGCTTCTGGACATGTAAGTTGGGACTCATTTCTTATGGATTTCCCTCTCAATTTGCAGCTTCATCATCTGGCAGCAAACAACATCAAGATCAAGGGAAGGCACTGGGTAAGTTGGTGATGCTTGCAAGGAAGAATAGAAAACATGTTTACACATGTTGACCATCTTCTTTAAAAATGGCTCAGCTGCGGACGTGATAACTAGATTTTTAGACCTTTGCAATCTCCCATAATTGGGTAGAAAATAATTTTAAAGAGCAACTCAGGTGCCTTCTGATCACAGTTGACAATGAACATTGATGATTTGTGTCAGTCAGCCTTGGCTGTCTCAAGTCATCATATTAGAGGAGGGCAGATGTACGAAAGTGGATCAAGAAGTTTGTGGCTTGACCCAGAAAATGTGAATTTTGAAAATGAATACTTCCGAGTTTTTTGCATCATCCCTCTTGACACTACACCAACTTATAGTGTGATGCAGTTTTTGCTCTGCAAATTACAGGATTCAAAACTAGTATGAGGTGTGCATTTTCACATATTTGAGAATCCTCACTGTTTTCAGCAGAAAGTCTTCTATGCCCAATTTCTATCAGGTTTTGAAAGCAATAAAAGTTTTTATTTAACTTTCATGGCTCCATCTGTCCTTTATCACTTTCAAAAAAATGCTATAGGCAGTGGAAGATATTGTCACGATGCTAGTGATCAGTGCCTATAAATGACAGCAGCACTGTATGCTTCCTAGGGAGCTGAGAAAGTCGTAGAGTGATCAGATCTGCTGGGGTAATAATAGTGTGAAGTCGCATGAGGGTGCATTATCCTGGATACAACACTTATACTGTATGATAATTATTATTATTATTAAAGAACACTGGCATGGAATAGTGTCTGCAGAAGACAGTAAAGATTCTTGATTTTCTGAATCTGCTCATCGCAGCAGGACTAGATTCATTATAAATATTTTAATGTTTACTCTATGCCAGTACACAGTCGGCTGTCTTGTTCTATACATGGCACTCAGTCTATGTGTTTCACATCTCACAGTGTTCTGGTTTCATTGTATGTGGGGTCTTGTTCTTAGGTTCAGACATTTGATAGTTGTATCTGATTTCAGGACCCAGAGGTGGACCCAGAGGCCATGCAGATCACAGTGAGGATTGCTGAAGTCCTCATATCTGCAGGATGCGACCCCACCCTCCGCACCAATGAAGGCAAGACACCAATTATGTTGGCTATTGAACAGGTAAGCTGGTCCCTCATGTTTCTAGGACTTTCCTTTGAAAAGCATCAGAGCCTTCTCACTGTTTCATTTACTTTGTCATTCTCATTGTACTGTCATGCTCTGTAAAGCTTTGATGATCCATCATTTTTTAGTGGGAACACTGAATTTCACCTGTCACTATTCATTCATCTAAGGCATAATATGACCAGACTTGACTGGCCATTTGATTTGAGAAGTTAGACAAATTACAATGAAATTATGATCCATAAATTTAAAAGAAAACTTGAAATTGTGGACTGGTTGCTTGGAATTTGTGTTTTTGTGAGATCCCACTGTTTTGCTGTCAGTATACTTTTGCTTTCTAGCTGTGTAAGAAGAAGGCAAACAAGGAAAGGATGGAACCTCTCAGCAAGTTTTGACCAACTGATGTGAGTTGTGCCTTTGTTTACAGGTGAATGTGGAGCTGGTGAGATACTTGGTGGACAAGGGTGGCACTGTCTCCCCTGACAAGAACAATGATGAGAAGACCATGTTGCACTTGATGGCAGAACAGTGCTGCACCACAGACCTCACTCCCATGCTGAAGGTTTTGGCTGAGCATGTAAGTGCGGTTTCAACACCTTTTTCCTGCCACTAAGAGGTGTGATTACTGTTACACTGGTGCAGCTGCAGCCGTATATCCTGTCAAAGTTGGCCCAGAGGGTTTGACAAAAAAAAATCACAAAGGGAAGGGAGGTTTAGGAAAGAGCATAAAGGATTAAGCTGGAAAATAAAGGGGGAGCGGGTTGATTGGGTTGTTGCCTACTGTTCCATGTTATCAGAATTGATCCACATTTGATTTGCAGAAAAATTTAGAGAGTAAAAACTGGGATTATCTGCGGCTGCTAAGTTTTAGTACGAAAGTAGCATGATATCCAAGTTCTCTAATAACTTTCAGTTTACAGTGAGTCTTAGTAGAATTCCAGTTTATGTGAAACCTTTCATGTAGCATTTGTATCAAGGTTGTGGGAGCATGGTGGGTGTCCCTGTTTTAATAAGTTAGCAGCTCTGAAAGTTTAAGTCTAGAAACCCTAGGGTAAAAGCACTGAAACTATTACTACACCAGCGTTGTTACTTCATGCCGGTAGAACGAGCAGTGTCAAATTTTTTTCTTTCTTGTAGAAACCCTCACCAGTTGCTCCGGTCAAGTCCACAGTAGATGGGCCTCGGGAGAATGGGAAGGTGAGCTCAGTAGACCACCAGCCAGCAGCAGATGCTCAGAAAACAGAGGAAACAGCTATGGAAGTGGACCAAGAGCAGAAAAAACCCTCAGGTGGGTGCGTGTGGGTCAACTTATAAAACCATTTTTATGTGTGTGTAACAGCAGAACAAATACTATATAAGAGCCTTGTGCTGGGTACTGTTATTTCCAGGTTATGAGATGAAAAGTGTAATTGTATTAAGGGAGTAGGGATTATGTGCAGAGCATAGCGCCCAGTAATAACTGAAGGTATTGATGGAATGAGAACTAGATGGACAGAAACTTTCTGAGTTAAAGTTGTGGTAGTTGAGACTTACGATAGAATAATACTTCATTTGCAATCAGCTGTCAGGAATCTGTAAATTCACAAAGAGTACATAGTTCAGAATAAAGTCTTCCTACCTGAAATTGTCAGAACTGGAATATTATGTAGCAAGTGTAAACTTAGACATTTGTTTGTGGTATGCACTTCCATTTGACATTTATTCAGGGAAGGATATTAGGTTGCAGCTGTCAGCTGGTTGTAAAGTCAAGTTCTTGTGTATGTGAAATACTACTGGCCCAGACATATGATTTTGTTGCTTAACATTCTGCAGTTCACTGTAAGGATGTTTTGGATCTAGCGGGGTTAGATTCGGATGGTGGTTAAATATCTATATAACAATGACATACAATGGTTGATGCACCATAGAATGGGAAGACAGACAAATGTTGGTTCAGATATTTTTGTTTCAAGATTTTGAGGAAACTGTAGGAACTTATTCTTAGGTAACAGAAAGTGTATTGTTATTACAACTAGTCTAATATTAAGCGCCTGTTGTCACCAGTTAGAAATTCCATTTTGGAGAGGGAAATACAAAAGAAAGATCTTTAACTCATTAACTCCCCCAAGCCGGATTTTTCCGGCTCAAGCCGAAACCTGGTTTTGGACCCCAAGCCAGAAAATCCGGCTCACTATTTAATAATATAATCTTCAAAAGAACAAAAAGCCGAAGGTATGAAACTTTTGCGCAGGCATGAGTTTATTATCAACAACTTCCTTCCACGAGGTTTGATCTATTAAAAAGTTATATATGCTTTTTAGTAAGATGCATGCTGAATTATTGTGATTCCGAAAACAGCATGGGTCCGTTGGTGAAAATCCTATGGGGAGTCAAAGAGTTAAAGAATAAGAAGTTTGTCAAATAACTATTTCAGACATTTGTTTCAGGATACTCTCAAGGGACAGAACCAAATCTACTTCAGAACATAACAATGCCTATCAAGACATGAATTGCTGAGTGTTAATCCTGAAAAAAAAAATGCAGTTTTTCTTTTAACATCATGATGAATGCTGTTTAGGATTGTATATGCCTTGTATCTAGGTGAGACAGATGAAGACAAGCATCCAGATGTCAACAACATCAATGGAGAAGAGGATAAACCACAGGGAGAGAAGGAGGGCAAGGAAGGCTCATCTCAGGCAGGCAGCAGTCAGACACAGGCAGCAAGCAAACCTCCAGCTCCAGCACTTTCGCAGCAAGACATCTTGAAGAAAATGGCTCAGGACAGAGACTTTGTTGGCTTTACTCCCCTTCTCAGAGCTTGTCACACCTACAAGACATTTGTGGTATGGAAAATTATATACAGTATATCTTCCAATCCATACTGAAATGGATTAAATAACAAAAACTTTTCACTATGAAGAACTGAATACAGTACATCTCTAATATTGAAGCAGGACAGATAAACTTTCTAAAAATTTTGGCTAGATGGTTGGCTAGATTACAGTTGTCCAGTTGAATTTTGCTCCACCTTGCTTTGCTTCCAAGATGCCCTTAAGGATCTATAAAACAACATACTTGAAAACTGATTGGAAAGATACAGTTTTTTTCTGAATGTTGCAAGTACAGTCGACTCCGCTTAACTGCCCTCCGCTTAATCACCTTTTCCGCTTAATCGCCTCATTTCCCAGGGAACTGAATTTTTTCTGTATAAAAGTCACTAGATAATCGCCTCTCACTCTGGATAATCGACCACTCCTCAGCACAAGTGAATTCAAAGATCAGTGATTGAAGGTTACAGTTGACAAACAAATAATGTACACAGACGGTTTAATTGCGCGACGGATGGCAGACCGGTTGACTGAGTGACAGCTGCCACCCCGAAATAGGTGTGATAAGCCTTTCCTCCCCACCTCCCCCTCCCCTTGTCCCCCTTGTCCCATGCTACGCATCACTGCCTTCGTCCATCCGATAATGCTAAGGCGCCGAAAGCCATATAGTCTCCTCCCCACACACCTTGATTGCGACTGTCTGGTGGATTTCAGTTAGATCAGAGAACGTGTCATGTGGATGAATGGTCTATCCCGACCATGCCATCCTACTCCTTATTGTCTGCTGGGCTACTGCGATGTGGCCAATGAGAGAGACGCGGAGATCTAACATTTTGTGTGCTACAACATCATCAAAGTCGAGTCTGCCCTGAGACTGGCGACGAGAAGGTGTCAGTGCACGATATCAAACCACGACATCAAAGAAATTTAACCCCATTACCAAAAATATGGCCGAAATTACCTTCTCTGCTTAATCGCTTCTCCGCTTAATCGCCTACTTTTTCCGTGATCCTGAGGAAGGGTGATTAAGCGGAGTCGACTGTACTATAAAATCCTGTTGACTGACATTTTTGTCAGCAAGATGTTTCCAAGTGACTCCTATTCTACCCCCAATGACAGAGTAATTTAGGTGCTATAACATGGTGTATCTCAACAATAGGTCACTAGTTTTAGATAATAGGAGAGTTCAGTTATATTCAAATGTTGGAGGAGGTAACATTCAGACTGGACCAAATTTTTAAAAAAATAATTATGGTTGCTGGATTGGGTTATACTGCCAGAATATCATTAGGTTATTCTGCCAGAATATTTGTCTAACAGGTCTTAGCTAAACCTCACTGCAGTGCCATGTTTCTCAAGTGCAATGTCACCAGATTACCCAGAGCCAGTGTGTATATAACTTGTTTATGGTTTAACAGAGCTTCAGCACAAACACAGTTATATTGTGCCTGTGTATCTAGGAAGAGTTCATTACATAAAAAATAAGATGTTTAGTTACGTCAGATATGATACAGAAATGCTTTCTCTGGGATGTACATGTATGTCCAAGCATTGTTTAGATCAAAAGGTTAGACACAATATATGTCTTATGTAGCAAAGAGGTTAAGAGAAAAATTTACCACAAGGTATATGTCATTTGCGTAGGGTCAAAAAGTGTCACAGGTTTTACTATATCCCAATATCTTTTGGGCTGGGATATAATAGTCAGAGGGGTGGATCATGGGGTTGTCCAAAGTCTGATGGCGTACTGTCTTGACACTTTCCCAGGCATCTAAGAAGGAGGATGTACAGAAAGTCCGCTATGCGCGTGAGTTTATCCAGGCTCTGGTAGAGCTGACTGGATCAGATGTCAATGCTGTGGTCGGCCCCAAGAACATGCCAGATGAACCTGAACCACACTATGCTCCAGAAGGTAGATATCATCTACTCATTATCTCATTTGCCTGCCAAACTTAATCCCTTCCTTGCCTTGCGACCGAGAAATTCATTGATTTGTAATGTCATTGTTTAAAAGGGAAAAAAAAATGGAGAAACTGCAGTTACTTCTAAAGGTTTTTGATTTTGTGCATGGATTTGAAGAATTCATATATGCATTCTGGCAGTGAAGTGGTGAATCATTTTTGAGGTTTTGCTCTAAATCTTTATTAGATCAGAATGGTAATGAACTTCAGTTAAACATTTCTTTTCAGACCTTTCAAGAAGTTCTCATCAGCAGCACAGGCTCCACTTTATTTCAAATTCAATGGATCATTTATCCAAGTACATAACTCCTAAGCTGTATTGTATGATCTTGGATAATCAGTGGGCTTAAGTTTATAAGTCCTTATTTTCTTGGTCTCAGAGTGTACTTATTTATTACAAGTGTTTTACTGTATTTGATATTCTCTTGTTCTAAAGGCAAATGCTCAGCCCTGCACTTCATGGTGAATGCACAGTGTGAGAAAAGCGAAGGAGATATTGGAGCAGGCATGAATTTGCTGCTTCGTTACCATCCTAACCCAAATCTCAGAGACATGCAAGACAAGACACCACTAGTGCTGGCAGTAGAGAGCTCAAGGGAAAGCATTGTCAAGTCTTTGGTAAGTCAGATTGTGTAGCGGAGTAGACAAGTTGTGAACTCAGGGCATTACTGTAACGTGTGACGATGTTGGTACCTGAGAGCATTACTGTAACATGTGACGATGTTGGTAACTGAGAGCTTGTCAGAAAAACAGTGTTGTGATATTATGACAAACTTTCTCATTTACTCCTCAGCTTGAAGGTGGTGCAGATCCTAATGTTTTGATCAGTGGAGTCAAGTTCACAGTGACACCTCTAGTATTGGCAGCAGAGTAAGTAATACTGTTATATCACCAAAGCTGTGCTGTCTCTCAGAGAAGGGCACAGATGTTATTAACATTTTTATTTTTTTTTGCTTCCGCTGTCTTTCAGGCAAACTTGTTTAGAATAACGTTATGGAAAATATTTATTCAAGCAGAGTGGCATTCAACAGCCTTTTGGAATGGGTGGGTGAAGGTACCTGTATGAGAACACTTGAGAAAGAATTAAGACAGTGTATGAGAGAGATTTTGGGTCAGCTCGTGACAGTATGGTGTAGCATTAAAGTGTGAAATGGAATTATTGGATGTGTGGGATATAGAGGCATGAAGTGAATACCAGGGTTCGTAGATGAAGTACATTTTGCTCAAATCTAGGTGTAGTAATGCTATGTAGACCAGAGGATTATTGTTTTCATTAGGTTGCTTTGTCACATTTAAATAAGTCAGTTTTAGCATAAATTATCCACTGGATTGCAATTTCCATCCACTGAAATTATTTGTCTCCTAATCCACTTTGCTCTTAAATTGTGAAAAGTGAACCTTTTAAACTAGAAACAGTAAGAGGCACACAGTATTTTGAAAATGTATGTTTGGAGTAGCACCGTTAATAGCAATCACATACTTGCAAGAAGTATTTAAAAACTGTATTAGACACTGCACTACTGGTTTGCTCTTTCCACAATCAAACCTCCCAGTATTATCACTAAATACCAATCTGATGTCTCAGATGTATTTTTGATTTTTATGCCAGACGTGGAGACATACAGATCATGAAGCTGTTGATTGAGCACAAAGCCAGTGTTAAGAGCAGCCGCAGTGACAACCTGCAGACACCCATGCACATCATGGTGACAAATAGAGGTGAGTGCCACCCAAAAGCTGGGCTTGGCTCACTTATGGTGTTGGATTTGTCATATAAAAGATTTACATTCATGTACTATTAAACAGTGGGCACAAAGAACTAGCCAGACAAAGGATAATTATGAGGTGCAGTTGGAATAAGAGAAAGGTAAGCAGTCTCTTCTTCCATCTGGTATTAAGTGAGCCTGTAAGTCTCGAGGCGGAACTCCAGTGTGAGTATGAGGGTATCATCATCATCTGGATAAATATGAAAATTTTCTGAGCACTTTGTAATTTGTCGCATGGTAAAAGACTGTTTTCTGTCACAGTATGAATGCTGTGGCCTATGTAAAGCTTTTAATCAAAATTATCATATTACTTTGGTCAGTCTTGATAAAGTGTTCAATCAGGAAACATTGATCAATTTTAAAAATATATCCATTACATATTTTTTAAAGAGTTTTGTGTCAAACCTGGGTAGAATCATATTTACTTTCAATATCATTTCAAAAAGGTAATGGAAATAGAGTTGAATGTATTTACATAATTTTCCATTTGTGTAATGCAACTTTAAATCCCTTTCAGTCACACACTCCTGTGAAATGTCCCATTTCATGGCAATACTTGAAAACAGTATGTGGAATCACAGTGCCATTGACTACTTGTTTCCTTGTTGTCCCCAGCGAGAGAGGATGAAACCATAGCCATGGTACAAACACTGATACAGGCTGGTGCTAACATAAATGCTGTAGATGTAGGTGGCAATACCCCCCTCCACCTGGCGGTCCAGTGTAACAAGGGTCACTCGGACACATCCACCAGCTTGGAGGAGTTCCTGCTGGACAGAACGGCCAATGTCTTAGCCAAGAATAAGGAGGGCAATATGCCTCTGCATTTTGCAGTCAACAAGAGAGGGTAGGATTCTCCAATCTTTCATCATTTCTTAGTGGGAGAGAAAGATGACTTCTGTATGATATGGGGTTCTCATCTGTGAGATAATAAACAAACTTTTTATGACAATTTAGCTCTCGTGCAAGCCATATGTTATAAATTAGCACTAGATAGAAGTTTTAAATTTGTGTGCTACTAGAGGGGAAAGTCATTCATTACTTTACTTGTCATCTGAATGCAACTCTTGTCGACTGTTTGTAATTTTGTTATATGACTGAGCACAGGACAATACTGTTTATATTATGATAGTTTAGACTTCTGATAATGGATGTTATAGTGAATCTTATGCTATATTCACTTTTCAACAATGAATGCAACATGTGGGAGGGAGAGTAACAAGCTCTTATTTCATTTGTATGTGTTTGAGGTAGTTTTTACAGTTAATTCTGGTCTAGCAACCACCTATATATCATGACTTCATATCATAGCACTGTGTTTTGTGGACAACTAATTCGTCGCCTTCCACACGAAAGGGCGTATCCCGATTTTTGACGGTTTTGAGTTATCACCACCAGTACGTAGTGCTATCTCAGAACTATGTTCACACGAAACGGTGTATCCCTAGCTCAAATAGTAACGAAGATATAGCATAAAATTCCTGAGGGCTTAAGCTAACTATCAATATGATCGAATCAGACGTAAATCGCTCTCCTAAAAACGTGAAAAACAGGGATACGCCCTTTCGTGTGGAAGGCGACGAATTGTATTTTCTGCATGTGTAACCTTTTCACACTCACAACTAGGTAACACAGATTTAAGGAAAAGGGACATACCACACTTTGAATACTCACAAACTATTCATTTATCAACCAAGAGTTTCATGAAACAAACACTGTTGGAAATAAGATTTATCTGATTTTGTTTTTTAATGTCTTTTTGATCAGTACATTCTCTGCTAAGTACATTCTCTGCTGTATGCAGGAAAGCAAATACAAACTTGTCTATGCGACTACTTACTAAGGGAAGGAATGATAGTTGTTACGTCCAGCTTCTACTGTAGTTAGTTGCTAACTGTTCAATGTTCCTGCATCCCTAAAATTCTTGTTTAGAAGTTCTGTATCCCCTGGCAGAGTGGATCCCATTGAGTTGTGCAGTCTGCTGACCACAATGATGAGAGACCAGCGTGTGGACGAGCCTAATATGTTAGGCTTCACCCCCTTGCTGAACGCGGCCAGCTCAGGGGCTACTATCTGCTGCATGCACTTGCTACAGGTAAACGTCTTGGTACTGTGTTGGTTTATAGTTTACACTGTATAGATGCAGTTGCATAAGAGGTGAAGAAAAAATGCAAGTAAGTGGATAATTCAGTGAAAAGGAGCTGGTGTTACTATTGAAAATATTATCTGTGGTTATGGGGGAAATTTTGATAAAGTTGTAAGTCCTTTGTGATGAAACAGTCAGCTGTATTTCCATACACAGCGTTGAATTGTACTCAGATTGTTCAGCGTTGCCACTTTCATCTATCCACCCTCTCCTCACCTGTTGATTTTGCAGTTTTAAGTATGCAGATTTTGAAAAAAATTAAATAATATTTTGAATCACTTTTCCAGGAAATATTTTCATCATCATTCGATGCCAACCAACATTAGCTGCGGTTCTTTCAGCCAAAATTTGGTCCTTCAGTTTCATTACAAATGCTTATCTCCCACTATCATCTTTATCTAGAATATTGGTTTTGGTATTCATTGAAGTAACATGTATTTGCTCTTATAGTATTTTTGCCTCAGTCAGATTGCCTCAGTCAGATTGTCTTGTATCATGCCTTTCTTGATTTGGTGTCTTTTTATTTTCAGAGAGGGGCCAATATTGAACACAAGGAACACAGAGGCAACACTCCCTTGAATTTGGCCATTTATGGAGGATATGACAGGTAACAGGAAGTTTATTATCTATCCCCTTTGAAGGATCACATATTGATACATTTTGATACTCTTTGTTTATTCTTATTCTTTGCTGCTGGAATACTGTTCCATATGCAGTACCCCACATATAACCTTTACAGAAAATATTATGAACTCAGAATGATGCTCCAAAGCTGTACTTGCAGACCAGTGAATTACTGATTAGCTGTAAATATAATGATGTGAACTAAGTACATGTTTTCTCTAAGAAGTGTACAGTCATTTACAAGTAAGATTTAAGTTAAAAGGATTTAAGATCTCAGTAAATACAAGGGTAGTTCATACTCTTTAAGCAAACAGTCTTGTCAATCTGTCACTCCCCCTGTCGGGTTATGCTCTATAAATTTGGCAGTTGGCAACTTATTGATGGGAATGGCAAATCATGTTGTTATATACTGAATAATAATAAATATGACAGTTTCCATTGTCATGTAATCATATGTGTGTCTCTCCAGCTGTGCTATCATGCTGATGCAGAAGAAAGCTAGTTTGCACTGGCCGATTGTGATCAGCCTACCCAGGAAGGAGGAAACAAAGGAGGCGGAGGACAAAGACAAAAAGAAGAAGAGACCAGTCCTTTCCTGGCGACCAAAGAAACAGTGGGAGGGTCTGCAGTGCAAGGAGATCCCAGGGGAGAGTATGACAATTTTTGAGGTAAAAATATTCAGCTCTTTTAAGCACTTCTTATATCCATGGATAGAAAAATGGTATTGCCTGGCTTTGTCTCTGCATTCTTTAATAATTGAAGGTTGCAAAACAGTTAAATTTTCAGATTTCAGTAAAGTTCATTTTTGTCAAGATGTTGTTAGCTGTATTTGACAACTATTTTTCTGCATTGTTTTGTCTGTTCTATCATTCTTGGTG
Source organism: Ellobium chinense (assembly GCA_033807755.1). Lineage (NCBI taxonomy): Eukaryota > Metazoa > Mollusca > Gastropoda > Ellobiida > Ellobiidae > Ellobium > Ellobium chinense. Next base: position 135,484 of record JAWQUT010000197.1, on the reverse strand, counting down.
ATTTTAATTACCAATATAAGCAATTCTTTGACTGATATTGACAGGCATCCATTTCTATGCACATGCGTGTTTAAGACATTGGTTGTTTTTTTTTGCCTGGTGATCACCATTTGGTCAGGAGTTTCCCATCATTGTGTGCTGTCATACAAATTCACTGCTCAGTCTGTGACCCATTGCACAGGATAGACTGTTGATCTAGTAGCAGTTTAATTTTACATCTCTATCTGTGGATATCCATGACATTTGTCAGAAATAAGGTTGTCTGTCTTAGGATGTGTTTGGTTTGGTGTGCAAAATTACTCTGTCACATTTCTTTTGACTTGGTGATATCCATGACATCAACATATATTTGCTTGTGTCTCAGGGTGCTGTGAAGAACGACCTAACTGGAGTGGCTCACATGTTATTGGATTCTCTGGGCATGCCTATGGAGGCAGTCGAGGTGAGAAGATCATATTTTGTGTTTAGATCATATTTTGTGAACAGTATTTCTTTTTTTTCTGGAGAAGTTTGGGGACGTGGTATTTTTATTATAATATCTCTTATTAGAGAACACTCCCCAAGTGTTATGAAGCATCATTTTCTTCAGCTCCCAATCCCATCCTATCCCAAAACTCGTGCTCACCCATGATCTCAATGGGACTCTTGCTGATCATATGGGTTTGTTTCTGCCTTCCCAGTCGGCCTTGAACCTGAGCAAGTTCTACTTGGCTTTGCGTCTGTTAAGGAGAATTCCAGATGTAAGTCGGCTTCACACCAAAAACAAAGAAGGGCAGAATCTCTTCCATGTATTGGCTTTGAAGACCAACCGTCATGATCCAGACTTGCAGATTAAGGTCAGTTGGAACATTTTGTCTATTCAGTAACATTCACAAATAGCTTGCCATATTCATTCCAGTAGGAGTACAAAATCTGTGGCCATATGCAGAATCCTTACATTAGTTAACATATTGTGTTAAGCATAGTGAACAGCGCTAATGTTTCAAGAATTTCTTATGATTACAGCAAAACGTTAACTAACATAATAATTATGCATACAGCTACTGATCAATACATCTCGTCTAGAGCACTTTTACCACTTGCAATTAGTGTCATGTCGGGAAATCCAAAAATGCAGAATTATTTCCTAGTAATGTAGATGTCTGTGTCTTCATATAGCCTATGGTCATCTTTCTGTCAAGATCCAATGAACTGCAAAATGGATATTATTCTCTGTGAAATTGGCCCAGTTCTTCTCATATGCTCTTCATAGTACATCATATGAATCAGCCTTGAAGAATCTCATTACTTGTGTCCATGTAGATCTACCGGCTGATATAGTGCAAAAACTTCAGCTAATATTGTGATACCAGCAGTTCCTTTTTTTTTGTTGTTTTTGAGTTTGTTTACTTCTTCCTTACTTTATTACCGTAGGACAAAAGTAATTGATAATGGAGTAGATTTCACTCTCTGTTCCTTAGTACAATGGGCCAGTGTGCATGGTGATAGCCAGAACTTGCTTGATTGCTTGACAAGTATAACACCATCTGCTCTTTTTCTCTCAGGTTGCAGGTGCATTGCTTGAGAAGAGACTGCCACTGGGGGACAGGGACAGACATGGCTTCACCCCTCTGATGTATGCTGCCCTCAAACACCAGTCTGTTGCCCTGGCCAAATTTCTCATTGGTAAATACCAGAATATATCTTCTAGTCTTAGACAGACGATACAAATATGAAAATGCTGGAAATCTTAGTTATAACAATAGCTGTTGCTCAGACTCTATTAACAACCCATTCAGTCTGAAAATGCATGCCACTGCTCACTGCTGATTCAGTTTTACATTACCTGGCGAAGCCTGCCCAGCATGGCGTTTACTTGTTGCTATACAGCAATAGAATTATTAGCTTTGAAATTAGAAACATAACCTACTTTGAGCTGTTAGAGAATTGGAGGAAAGTCCCATTAAATTGCCTTGTGCATCAACAGCGCTAGTCTGTGGCTTTCATTTCCTCCATAATTTGACTATTCCCCCCTTTAACCTGGGAAAATTCCTGGAGATGGGGAATTAAATGGGATTAATTGAAAGCAGGAAAATAAAAGAGGGTTTTTGTCAGTGGTCTTTCTGTATAATGTTGCAGAGGCTCTGGCGTCTGTTCTCAGTTGCAGATGGGTGTTATTGCTTTTGTTAATCTAATGATGAAAATTACTGTCTTTGTTCTTGCTCAGAGAATGATTTGAGATTTGATCCGAGGGTGAAAGACAACAGAAACCGTGACATCATGGCAGCCTTCATGTGGAACTACGATTGGGTCTCTGACAAGTTCAAAACAGAGGAAGTCAAGTGAGTTCAAAAGGATGGACATATACTCTTTAGTTTACATTTATAGTTTCTGCAGCTAATTCAGAGACATTTTTACAGTCCTGCCGTCTTTTGACAAAAAAGCACATATGCAATAGAAATTGTATTGCTTATGTGCCTTTTTGTCATAAGACAGCAGAGTTCTGGCCTGTGTCAAAAATTTTGAGCAAATGTGGCAAATTTCTTATTTAATTTTGCTCACAGCAAGACAAAGCTCATGAAAGAAGATTTTGTGGATCCAGGTTCAAGTAGTCTTTATAAACGAGCATTATCTGCAATGCAGTTTATTCCATATAATCTCAACTCCTTGGTAGCATGGAAAGAGTTGTATTGAAAGGGAATTGTGTTTATCTAGTGACTGTGTACAGTTATGACAGGATTTTGTGATCTGAACGTCTATGATGTAGCAGAAATTGGGACTCTGCAGATTGCAGTTAATCGAGTCAAATGAATGTGAAAGTTTTGCCATTAGCAGATATTGATGGATAATACTGTAAGCTCACCAGATACATAACTATTCTAATTTACATGTTTATAGATACTCAAGGTCATTCCCTTGACTGTTACCAAGGTCAACCTCTCCCGCATGTTATGTTGGAGAAAGGTGCTACTAAATTTGTTCATCATGACCGTAGCTGTGTCTACATTGGCGAAGAAAAGTACAGTGAAACTTGAAATATTTTTTAAATGAACCTATCCTGTTCTGTCCTTCACCTGTGTCTGATGTTGACCATTGTTTATTGTTATTCTGGTACCAGAGCATGGCTGGAAGTTCTGATTGACCGTGGTCGCATCAGCCTGGACACTCTGTATGACCATCCTCTTCCGGACCCCCTCCTGCTAGGTGCCACTGTCTCATGCCAACAGCCCGATTACTTTGAGACTCAGGGCAAGGAGTTCACCAGTCCCCTCATCTTTGCCATCAGGAACTATGACTTAGGCTTGGCAAAGTTCATGCTGCAGAAAGGAGCCAACCCCAATTTTCCAGGCAGCAACGGTCTGACTCCAATGATGCATGCAGTCAGAATGGTAAGTGTTATCTGAGTGGACTAGCACAGGCTCCAATTCAAAGTAAGAAAGTGGGTTTGAAATAATGGTCTGTAACATGGCTTTTTGACTCTGCACCTTGTGAATCGTATCTCTCTGAACCCAAGCTCTTCAAAGAAAATGTTATTTTTTTTCACTTGGTCATCATTGCTGTGTGTCAGTGGACCATTCTTCTGTTTGAAAGCTCAGCACAAATGCCTTTCAAATGAAAGGAGAGTAGAGGCATGACGGGGCATTTCACTCATTTCAGTTCAGTCACACTCTTCACTTCCAAATGCTACTTTTCTAATTTCACAAGTAAAGCCTTTCATACCGCATAAAAAGTTTGCGGGTCGCTAGCTTACTGTCGCCCTCAAACATTTAGGGAAAGAGAATATAATATTTGAAAACTGAAAACAAATCTGAGTCCAGGTAATGTTCACTATCATTTTTAGGTTAGGCTTGCCATCTGATGGGATTGATCAAATGGTGCAATTTTAAACCAATATTCTGAGAACATGAGATGAGAAAGGCAGCTTGTGAGACATCCAGACAGAAGTTTCCAGGCTTGTGTTATAAAAAATAAACTATAGTGCATAATAGTGCCTTGGGCCTAAGCAGTCAAAAGGTTGGTCTTGCACGCAAGACATGTGACATGGCTTGTGGATGGGCCTTTTGATTACCAGGCTGTTATAATTCGCTTTAGAACCTTGAAATTAAGAATTTTGAAACATGCAAAATATGTTTTCACATGTACATAAAGTTGGTTTATTTATGCAAATTTTCGATTTGATAAGATATTCTTCAGGCATAAAATGATTCTCTGTTGTAATTCATCATGATTTGAAAAAGTGTTAAGATGTCATGGGGTTGCTGCTGTTTCTCTGCAGAATGATGTGAAGATGGTGAAGTTGTTGCTAAACTACAGTTATGACCCTGAGGCAGATGAGGCCCAGGCTGAGGCAGCTATCCTGAGACCCCAACTTTCTAAGGAGCAGTCACGCCAGGTTGGTGCCACTGACCTTCATGTTTCACAACTTGTCACATGTACTCTTCTGACTGGCATCAATTGTACTTAAGTTTTAATGCTGCTCTGAAGCCCCGCAAACTTACTCTTAATAGACAACTTTAATATGTAGAGCAGAACAATGGAAAGTTGTCGGGGGAAAATCTCTTGAATAGCAAAATTATCAGTGGGTGGGAACTGGAGAGTCAGATCTCCCAATGTTTGCTGTGGTGCTCACCTTTTACTGACACCTCAACCATTTCTTGATACTTACATAGAGTTACAATAGAATTGACTATTTATGAACGTTGACAAATTATTACAGGTAGCATCATGGGCGCCAAGATGTAGTTTATCAGCATGTACTTTTCCATCACTTGTATGTGGTAGATTGTTTTGACTGACAAGATAAATTCAATAAGGAAGGAGGACATCTTGGAACAAAGCACATTTTGCACAGTACATAATGCACCGATGTTGTTTCAGGTCATGACAATTAACTTTGAAATTCCCAAAGAGAAGAACCCTGATGACTTGCTAGATGAAGAGATTTCAGATGAAGAAGAAAAAGATGATGCTGTATCAATGTCCAAACACACTGAGGAGAATGAAGACTCAGTGGAACTGAATGATGAGGGTGAGACATGAAACACTTTCGTGAATTTACTTTCTTCTTATGCATTTTCTTGACTTTAAACGAGACATAGCACCTCCCTTGCAGATAATAGTGTAGCATTGTGATGCCTTTTCTAAGTCAATACATATTGCGTGCAAAATTGTACCCAAAATGCTAAACAGTGCTTTTCTTTCTGATGTGGGTGTTGATCTTAGGAAAACTGTGTTTTCAAACTACAGTCGTTACTTCACCACCAGATTTCACATATTTATCTAAGACATGTTTATGCATGTCATTACAGAGCAGTATTCAATATTTGTGTTTTATGCGTAAAGTATGTGTTACTGAGGGGAAGGGCAGGGTATAAAGTGGATTGTGCGTAGAAATATAAAATTTTAATTTTGTAGCTAGGGTTGCAGATACAGATATGTCATGCGCTTTCAAATGAAATGTTGTTGAGCTGAGGGGAAACTGATTACTAAAAGAATCATTTTTTGATTTTGTAGAAGATGATGATGAGGAGCCGACACTGGATGAGACCATGGAGGAGGATGATGAGGAGGAGGAAAAAGGAGACGACAGTGACCATGATACAGATGTGGTCGAGGATGATGACTCTGACAAGGTTGTGACACCAGCAAAAACCACAGCAACCCTAATGACTGCTGCGCCCGGGGCCTTAAGCGGTGCCACCAAACTTGCCCTCTCTAGACATGTGTCTCAGATGAAGAAACCAAGTAAGTGTTGTTCTTGACACTTGGATTTTACATTAAATTTTACTTTACAGAAAAGGTCATAGACATACTTCTATCAACATATTATACTTTGTTCATCTAAGGAATTGAAAATGTTTGACTCCCTATATCTCAGCCTGTTGATAATTTCACTGCCAATCATATTCATCTAATCAGTCTTAAGGTTGGCATATTATTACTGTTACAACCTGCCTGAATTGGTCAGTGCAAGGTAGCCATTGATCAACATCCAAGGCTGCCACAAATCTGAAAAGTTAGAAAAAAATCACAGAAAATTTCAACAGGTGTTTCTAATCTGGAAAATACTTCAAACCAGCAAACATGGCCAGCTGACATGGGAAATTAAAAAACTTTGGATTGGTGTTTACAGTTTCATTTGATACTGACCCAGTGAAAACTTGCCAAACATCATATAAATTTCATGTGACAAGATGTTTTAGTATGGTGATTTTATTTATGTTAATATTTGAAAAATAATTTAAAAGCACTTGGAAATAGCATCATTGGAAATTAAAAAGCCTTGGATTGATAGTTTACAATTTCATTTGATACAGTCCCATTGAAAAACTCGCCAAACATCACATAAATTTCATGATACAAGATATATTTTAGTGTGGTTGTTTTTTTTTTAACATTAATATTTCGAAAATAATTTTAAACCAGTTGGAACTAGCATGGAACAGTAATGAAATTTGATTTTGTGGTAACCCTGATCTTATCATTTATTTTCTGACCTTCAGGAGAATTTACCAGTATAGCCAAGACAAGTCAGGTGGACCTGGCACTGGCTGATAGAAATGGCTGGACTGTTGTCCATCATGCTGTGGCCCCTCTAGCCCATGCCTCCTTTGACAATGCAGAGATTGTCTACTTGTTGGGGAAGGCAGGAGCCCCACTGGAGGCCAGAAACAAAGAAGGGGAAACCCCCATGGACTTAGCACAGAAGACAGATGCCGAACATATTGTGGAAGTTCTCAATAAGTTACTGGAGCAGTCCCCATACAACAGAGAGCCCCAGCCATTTGTCAGGGTAAGAACAGGACTAGTCTGCATATTAAAAATAGAAATGTCAATGCTCTGAAGATAGATATCACTCATAAGTGCTTGTCTCCTGTATTGATCTGTATCAGTTTCATTTATTACTCATGTATATGCTGTAGTGTTTACTCCTTGTAGGTGTTTAAGAGAGATAATGAAAGAACTGAATGACATTACACATTCCATAGTTAGATCTGGCTGGATGATGGCCCCAGACCCATCCCTCATGTGCCTATGGTCTCAGATGTTTTGCTTTAAGATCACAGCTAGTAAGGATCTTAAAATGTTGTGACATTTTGTCTGTCTGCATGGTAGCTTAATTTTTTTTTTTATGCAGCATGTTTTCATTGACCAAGTGAATTAAGTATTTTGTATTATAGATAAAATAGAAATCTTCCTGAGGTTTTTGTCCTAAAATTACAGGGAGTCTGGGCATTGCAGATTTTATAGGTGGTCCGCAGTCCATATATCATTATTTGCCAGCATATATGACAGCACATGTTTGCTTTTCCCTACCAGAAACCCCAAGCTTTCACTGTAACTGAACTGGTCCCAGACAAAGTGAAGCCAGATTTCAAGGCTGATTCAGAGGAAATGTTGAACAAACTTGATGCGGCAGCTGGTCCGAAGCAGGAGCTGGAGGACAGTTTGAAAGTGGATGCCAATTGTGAGATTAAGAACTCGGGGTGAGTAGCCAGTGAAACACAAACACATTATTATTATTATTAATGCATTGCCAGATTGGTGACACCTTTTTGTTGTTTGTTGGGGTAAAGATGGTGTGGATGGACATGGAGGATAAAGTTAACATCTCAAAATATGGAATGAAACCAAATCTAGAGAACAATGCATAGTAACTTTAAATTGGAATAGAGTGAACAGCGATATCATTTCCTGCATAATTCAGAACACATTGGAATTCTGTTAACACTCTCATTGCATTACACAAGTGTTTGCATAGTACACTCCCATTCAATAGTCCCAACTGCTATGTCACTTATAAAAGCACACTGGCTAGCACAAACTTCTAATAACACTAGAGGTGACGTGAATCCGGATGAAGTATTTGGATTGACGGATTGGGAGAGTAATTGGTTCATCTGGATGAAGGATTGGCTCATCCAAGTGAGAAACTTGTAGATGTATTGGACAATCTGCTGCTGTGAGTCAGCAGTTGGGCGAGTTCACTGAGATATTGAGACAGCGTTTTGGGGGTGTTTATGAAAGTGCTGCAATTTCCACTTTCATTCCCATCACTGGAGGAGATGTGTAATCACCCTTGTTTAAATTCTGTAATGGTTTCACCCAAGCTGTTCCATTCCACACTTATGATGCGTTCGCGGCAGAGATCTTTTTTCGTACGTTTGTTTCCTGATCGTATGTTGAATGAATGACAGACTATGTGTTCACACTCCTGCCCGGTCGTGACAGTGCGTTATGCCAACAATAACATCAAAAGAAAAGTTCTTGTTTTGTTGTGGTTAAAGAAAAATGAAAGCTGGAGCAAAGTGCATAGTACTGAGTGGAGGGAGGGGCAGGCGCTAATAATGGACATTAGGTTGGCCAATTTATCAGTTGGTACCACAAATTCTGACAGATGAAGACGTTTGTCACTGGTAATTGTCTCTGAGCGTGCCTATCACATCAAAACATGAAAGTTCACGGGACAAATTTTAGGGCGGTGGTACAAAAAATTCTCTGGTGTGAATGTGCGGTTAGTCCTCACTCAAGAATCATCTAGTGTTGATTAACTTTTCGAATTGACAGATCGGGACAGTAATCGGATTGTTCCGATGAAGGTCACTGTGGGCTATTGCCTCACTGCGAATCAGCAGTTGGGCGAGTTCACTGAGGTTATCAATATTAAACAGCATTGGGAGGAGGGGGTGGAGGTGATAAGGACATTATCTTTGGACAAAGCATTTCCGTTGGACACGTGACAGGTTCAGTCTAGACAGTGTCTATAGTCATAGACATTCGTCATGCGCCGTCTGATTCGTTCTTCCATCCACAAGCCGACTGTGATAACGAAGAGGATTGCCTTTGCCTTGGTACCGTATACAGAAGATTACAACCGCAAAGCTTCATCCAGATGAAAATCCGGATTGAGAAGATTTTCTAGGACCAAAGCGGATTTTCATCCGATGTCTCAAGAATTTAATCCGTCTCAGCTCTAGATAACACACCCTCAAAATCTTGTTCTGAAAGGTGGTTGTATTATTGGAATTCTGATGTATTTTCAGATATCTGTACTGCAGGCCTTGTGCTGTTTCTAGTCTTAGATAGAACCAGTGACTGTATTTTAACATTGACAGTGTTTTGTCATAGATATGACACTAACGGTTTAGGATTGTGTGTCATGTCTAGTTTATTTGTGGATCTTGTCCTGTCATGGTCCATCAAGACCATGCTACAACTTTGTGGTGCGAAAATCTGCTAGTTTCTGTTCTGTTTGTTAACTTTTTAGCACTGAGCAACAAATCCAAGTATTCAGTATAAATTTGATAAATTTTGCTACTCCTAAGTAATACACCCTATGCACTGAGACCACACGTAGTGTCTTCTTCACATCCTTACTCAGGCTGTTTCATCTCATGCTAACACTCCACTTACTTGGCTGTTGTCTGTCATCCTCCCCAGGGAAGTGGCCAGACACCCCACTACCAACATTCCTTACAATGTGACACTGAGCAAGGTGGATGTCTCCTGTGGCCCCTGGGGCATGTACAACTTTTACAAACTCCAGGTGGGTTGGTCTTATATCTCATTGTCATACCAGCTTGACATCTACCACTGGGATTACACTGAAAGGTCAATGTTAACATTCAGTTTGAAAAGGTCTTTATGTATGGTATCATTAACTCTCATAGAGACATGCCTTCTTTTAATGCTTGTGAGCCTGGTGATCCACTGATAACATACTGTTACTGCCTCACTTTGTTGCCAGTGATGTGCACAGTACTTGCATTTCCTAGTCAGACAGGGAGCATCAGATTCTCTACAGCCTTTGTATTAGGAGGGATTGTTTTTAACTTATTTTGATCTGTTGGCCATGTTGCATCTGTTAAACTCCACTTGTCCCAACAAGTATAGTATGATTTGCATATTTCTAACTAGAGTAGCTGGACTGAAGGAGATTTGGGGAGGGAGAAATTTATGAATTCAAGACAGCCCAAAATGGAGAAGTGAAAATGAAATTTGACAAACTCTGTCGGGTATATCGTACTTTCGTCAGGGATTGTTACTTGAATGAAAAAAAAATCTTGATGAAAACTGATAATCTTAAAAATACCAGGTACCCCTAGCTAGTCTCTTACCTGGGTCTTCCATCTCTCCCATCCAGATTGTCAAACACACAGCCAAGAAACTCTTCATTCTCTTCACACGCTGGGGTAGAATTGGGGATCGGGGCCAGTACCAGCACACACCGTTCCAGACCCTGGCCGAGGCAGGCAAGGAGTTCTGTAAGATTTACAAATCCAAGACTGGAAATGACTGGAACCAGACCGGCAAGTAAGTCTCAGACTGTATAACATAGTTCAGGTTAGCTGGCACTCTTTGGGTGCAAGGAAAAAGTTGTGATCATCCAGTGATTTTTTTTTTTTCTTGTATAGAAACTACTGTATACTGTGGTCTTTTCATGTTATTTTGCCTAGCCTGGCTGCAACATTTCATCCAATTTTATATGACATAATGTACCACAATCATAAAATAACTTAGCTGAATCACAAACTTACGTCGTAAGGAAAAACCTTGGGACTAAAAGGGTAAGTAACTTAACAAGACTGTGGTACACCTGTGTCAACAGGAGTCCGGCATATTAGCAGGAACCTTGGTCAGGTATGAGTCTTGATCTTTATCATAGTATTGGCAAGGGCGTGCAGACTTTTTCAAAACTTGTAGAAACTCCTAAATGTTTTTTTTGTCCTAAAAATGTTCTCACATTTTATAGTGTTCCCTTTTGTTACTTTGAAAATTGTCCACAATATATATCAGCAGAAATGTTTCCACAGCCTGCACTGCTTTTAAAGTTTGAACCATTTTTGCATACAGGTTTGTCAATCATCCAAAGAAGTACCGTCTGATGCCAAAGCCTGAGAAGCAGCATAAACAGCACAAAGTGGAGTTCAACCTGGAGTCCAGCTTGCCCACTAAACTACCTGAGCCTGTTCTTGACCTCGTATCAGAACTGGTAAGTCACGGACGCAAGGAGAGCAGTGAGGTTTCCGCATGTCTACCCTCTGAGAAAAGAAAAGATAATAATATATTGTGCTAAAGCTTATCTCGTCGTCTTGATGCAGTAATCCTGGACATTTTCCATTATATTTGTAGCATACTGGATTATTGCATTGAGTGACAAACTGCACTGTGCCTTGCCTTACAAAAAATTAACACCATGGGATTTACATTATGAAATTTTAACATAAGATTGAACTCACCCTGAAAAGCTAACAAATACAGTTACTAAATTATTTGTTAGTTTTGTACTCCAGTTGCTGTGTCAGTTGGTGGTATATATTTTGTCAGTTTTAATGCATAAGTAGGATTTGAAATTATGTAACTTGTGGTGTTCTGCTTTTCTGTCATGAACACTTGGACGCTGCGTTTGGCCCATTAGTTCATTATATTGCTTTATTCACCCAGTAATTCGTCCAGTCGCTTCTTCTTTAATCTTCATATTTTCACGATAATTATGGTCAGGGATGCCACTCACTTTTCGTAAAATTCTCTGAAACTTGTGCGGCTTAGTGGAAAATCATGTGGACTTGGTGTCTCTAATCTGAAACCTACTTTTAAAGAGTCAAATCATGTTTGATCCCTAAATAAACCTACCTAGACAATAAGAAATAAAGCTATCTCTTTAAAAAAATGAAGATTCATAAATTTACTACATTATTATACAGTAGAGAAATCGAAAGCAGACTTGCCAACCCCTTCTTATCATGGATCAAGGCAGCTGATAAGGCTGTTTGAATAAAACTCATCACATAGTTTGATTCTTCTAATTAGTCATTTAAACATTTTCTTCGTCAAAATCAGAAATTCATTGCAAACACGAAGGCTAAAACAGGCTGCTTCATAATCTTGTTTCTCGAAGTGTTTGGGTTGTAACTTGATAAGTGAAAGCTTCATTTGGAAATCCCCTAGAAGGCTAGATACTACTAGGATGTCCTTAAAAGATTTTGTTGCTTAGATCTCTTATTTTTCAATAAATATAATGATTCAGACCATCTCTACAAATCAACGTAGATCTATGTGTTCTGCGAAGTAGACCAGCCTAACCCACACACCACCCCAGGAAGACGAGCAAAAGCGACGGGCTGTTAGCCAGTTCTAGTGCTGCCGAAGCTAGGCAAGCTAGGCCTACAAGGCAATTTCAGCAAAAGAAAGTGTGCATTGGAAAGTGTAACGCCTATTTTGTGTGCCTTGTGTGGTTTCCATGCTGCAGCATATGAGTTTTCAAAACCAAAATAATTGCTTCCATGACAGTTCGGAATTTATGAAATGTGTTTATTGAGGCTGGAAGTGACCTTTCATTGATTTTAATCTGTCTAGCCATACACTGGCCATACTGAAACGCCTGTGTCTATTATGAATGCTGATCTATCTGCACGGCGGCCGTACCGAAACTTCCTATAAAAATTGGGATCTCGGGAATTTACTGCTTCCGAGAGACGTAACGGGTTCTCGGAAGGACCTTGCATGGCATTCTCGGAGCCGCTGATACTCTCACATTTTCGAGAATTCTCGGAAGAGTGGCATCTCTGATGGTACAGAGTTAAGGGGCCTAAAATTCACAAATATAGACACCCCCC